>VUQS01075700.1:5197-35618 GCA_015108495.1 Heterochromis multidens
CAGGACAACACACCCACCTTCCGACAGCGACATGCGCAGGACCACACCATCTCCAGTCCACAAACAAAGCCAGAACCCCACCTTCCCTCCCGCCACCAGCTCCAGCATCTCCGTCCAAGGTATACTTTCTGAGTCTTCACCAGTAACTCCAGCTCATCATCCCGGGCAGAGAGTTGACATCTCCCATGACGACCGCCGGCAGAAAGGGCCCACATCTCCACCTCCAAGCCTCCACCTCTGCACCAGCACGACAACCACGAAAACACCTCTTTATCCCAGCTGGAATACGAATACGAATACGAATACGAATAACTTTATTGATCCCAGAGGGAAATTCATTAGAATAGGGTGGCATCTTCCAGAACCGCTCCATTTCAACGAAAAAAAGCTCCTCTCTTGAGCAAACTCCTCTTCCCACAGAAGTATCCATCAGTACTTGACAAAAAAATTGATAAAAATACAACAAAATACAACAAAAATAAAGTAAAAAGATCAGAGCTACCAGACTTTGCTGTTACCAGTTGTAGCGCATGTTCTAGAATGAATAATATTAGGGAGCAAGTGAACATTTTGTCCTCAAAGTTGATGTGTTAGAAGCAGGAAAAATGGGCAAGTGTGAGGATTTTTGTGAGTTTGACAAAGGACAAATTGTGATGGCTAGACGACTGAGTCAGAGCATCTCCAAAACTGCAGCTCTTGTGGGGTGTTCTGGGTCTGCAGTGGTCAGTATTTATCAAAAGTGGTCCAGGGAAGGAACAGAGACCCAGAGACAGGGTCATGGGCAGCCAAGGCTCACTGATGCACATGGGGAGAGAAGGCTGGCTCATGTGGTCCGATCCAACAGACGAGCTACTGTAGTTCAATTTGCATTAAAAAGTTAATGCAACAGGTGTCAGAATACACAGTGCATCGCAATTTGTTGTGTATGGGGCTGCATAGCCGCAAACCAGTCAGGGTGCCCAAGCAGACCACCACTGAAAGTGCCAACAATGGACAAGTGAGAACTGGACCATGGAGCAATGGAAGAAGGTGGCCTGGTCTGATGAATCACGTTTTCTTTTACATCACGTGGATGGCCAGGTACATGTGCGTCGCTTACCTGGGGAACACCTGGCACCACGATGCACTATGGGAAAAAGGCAAGCCCGCTGAGGCAGTGTGATGCTTCTCCTGGAAAACCTTGGGTCCTGCCATCCATGTGGATGTTACTTTGACACGTACCACCTACATACATTGTTGCAGACCATGTACACCCTTTCATGGAAACAGTATTCCCTGATGGCTGTGGCCTCTTTCAGCAGGATAATGCACCCTGCCATAAAGCAAAAATGGTTCAGGAATGGTTTGAGGAGCACAACAAGTTTGAGGTGTTGACCTGGCCTCCAAATTCCCCAGATCTCAATCCAATCAAGCATCTGTGGGATGATCCATTGAGGCCCCACCTCACAACTTACAGGACTTAAAGGATCTGTTGCTAACATCTCGGTGCAGATACCACAGCACACCTACTGTGTTCAGGGGTCTAGTGGAGTCCATGCCTCAACGGGTCAGGGCTGTTTTGGCAGCAAAAGCGGGACCGACACAATATTAGACAGGTGGTCATAATGTTATGCTTGATTGGTGTGTATCCCCAATATAATATAAATTCCTTCTTCCTTCCTTCTTGGTTGGGTATAGAAAAAAGATCCTTGTACGATTAATGGCAAGCAATGCGGGCAAATGTCACATTAAAAGGTGCCAACCAAGCATCCATATTATGAGCTGTGAGTGAGACCAGTTTTAGCGAAACTGGTAAATACAGCCTGGTTTGGTTTACCCATCTGCTCAAGACCACGGGGGTTGAGTAAATCTCATGATGAGTGTGGGACATGGTCACTCACTTTCTGAAGAATTGAGTAAGTTGAACAGCAAGTATCGTTCAAGCATAACTTTTAAGGCAAAATGAAGCTGAAGGAGAAGGTGTGACCATCGGCACATTGATTACATCTGGAAAAATCTGAAAAATGAAAACTGTCCAATATGTTTAAAAGCTCCAAAAGCAACAGGTTGACATTGCTTTGTTAAAAAAATACATAAATGATACAGTTTTTACTTGCTTAAAAATATACGGCACTGGGTAAATGGTAAGGAAACAAAATAAGTAAAGTAAAGTGGTAAAGTGCACTGTTTCATTTCCATCATCATCATTCCATTTCCATTCATTTCTCTCCATATGATTACCATGTGCACAATTCATCACAACATGACAAACTGATGTTAGTACTGATGGGAACTGCTCTGACCCTTCCTGCTATATACAAACGTGTTGACAGAGGAGGCTCTTTTAATGGTGACTGTTCCCTAACCTCTGACCTTTCACTTTTGACCAGCCCTATTGGCCAGGCATAATGATCGGTTGCCATACTGTTGGTGCTGACATCGACATCCCCTTGTTACTGTGTCACATGGACAATGACTCACTTGTATGAGTGAACAACAGACAATAGTTTAGATTGTTACAAAGACGGATGTTGTTGCAGGTAAAGTGACACAACAAGGGCACCAGAAAAGTGAATTTATGGAAATTTGGAAACATTTGATTCACTTCAGCTGAAGGAACATCATCTAATCCTTGTTCATTTTTGAGGCATTTTAAAACTTTACACTGTTTACTTCTCTGTCACAACCAAAACATAACTCATGTCTCTTCCACTGGTAAAAATATGGTGCTGTAATTCAGGAATCCACCAGTTAAATCCAGGCTTAGGCTGCTGGGATAATGGTTTTCATCAAATACAAGATCTCAGTCCGCCTGGATTTCTTATGCAACTTCTCCACATGGCTTCTATTGCAACTAACGAATAAGTTCAAGGTTTTACTTCATCACATAACATTTCTTTGCAGTGTTTCTCAAGTCTGTACCAGCTCTCTTGAGTCAGTGCTAATTCAAAACCCTGATCTGAGCGAGTAAATTCCAAGCAAAGCACTTAAACCACATGTACACACGCACGCATCCGCACAACACCAAGCTCATCATCAGCAGTCTCATTATGTTGTTGATTCTTCGTCTCCCTACAGACAGTGCTATTTACCCAGTGTCTCCGAGTAGAGGGAGATGGGTAATGAGACTGATGTGTGCAGGGGTGCGTTCTGGGTAATTTGTTTGATACAGGAGCTGATGGGAGGTGAAAAGATCAAAAGATTAAAACAGCCTTTTTTTTTGGCTTCCTTCAACTTCTCTTCATCTTTCCCCCGGCCCTCCTCCCCAATGTAAAAATGTTGAGAGACAGTTGCGGTCTGGTTTTAGACCTTGACTAAATTTCTTGACTAAATCCTCACTTTGACTGTGCTTAAGGGTAGAATTCCATCACATACTGTTACTGGGAAGCAGAAATATACCTTCCAGAGGTAATGTTCCACACCTATGACCTTCTACTCCCTCGTTAGTTATGTCTGACCCTGGAACAATCAAATGAAGCCCAGAGGGGCCAAAGTTTCCTCGGATATGCATCGACCTCAGGACACTGACTCAGGTGACAGACAGGTGTGGCTTTTCAGTGCACATGCTCTCACATATTTGTTCAGGAAACCTACACTCCAAAAAAATGTATGTCCAAAATCCTGACTACGTGACACGTAAATTTTCCATGTAATTTTGTTAAATAAGTACAGTGTAAAATGTTAAATTTAATGGAATCTGGTCAAATGAAATTAACTTGATTGGTGTACATTCAGTTTATACCAAGCACATTTTCCTTAATGACTGATTCTTTGAACAAATAAAACTTTGATTTTATATATTTCAGTTGCATTTTACTCAGAATTATTGTTTCATATTTAATGAGCATGAAGAATCTTTTTTTGTGTCTATATAGTTATATAGCAGTTTTCTAAGTCAAAGAGAGGTCCCAACAAAAATGTGAATAATGTCAGAGAGGTGCCCTTGGCAGATTGCTAAGATTATATCTCTCATCTTGCAGATCTACAGGAAGCATTAGAGGGCATATCTCAATAAGAAAACATCACAATGGATTCACTTAGTAATACCTTCATGGTAACATTTACAAATCATGTGAATGACTCTGTACTCTATCGGTACATACTGAAGAGTCATAAAATAAATTTCGCAAAGCATTAGTTCAGTCAGTGTCCCAAAGTTAAGCTCAGATGCTGTCCCAGCTGATCGGCTGCTCTCAAAGTCAGCCCACATCAGTTGAAGGCTCAAGCTGCATTTTCACACTGGAAGCTGCTTTGCAACTGCCAACTCATCTCCTTCACAGATGCTGTAATCTGACTTAATGTCATATCTGTTGTCACTGATGCCTACTCTGTTCTGTGCTGGGGTCTTGCTGCCGCTCTCCCTTCCTTATGCTGCAGGGAGGTCCCAGAATTGAGCCATGCTGCAAAAAGTAAATCACTGCAGATGGAAATAACACGCATATTATGGCCGTAGTGGCACCGACTCACATGGTTTATGTCTCATACAATTGTTCTGGAAGGTAAACCTTCCAGTGGCTATAAGTGAATTTATCAAAACCTTTGTCAGATTGTATATGAAAGGACAGAATCAGCTTTGAGAAGCAACCATTTCAATGCCATTACTGTGCATGTGAGAGATTATGATAAAATGTGGTCCTGGTTTGGTTTTCATTTCTTTGGCAGGTGTTTGTCGGTGTGCTTCTGAAGGCTCCAGGACATGCGAGTAAGTGCACTTTGAGTTGACATAGTTGTTCGGTTGCTGATAATTAGTTTTTGCTGGCAGTAGGCATTGGACCGTTTAACAGTTCTTCTTGTCAGTGAAATTAAAAGCTGTGGGGAATCAAAAATGAATAAAAACCAGAGATATTGTTTTATCATTTATACTCACATACAGAACAGAAAAAAAAAGTAAGAATGAAAAATTAATTAGACATGAAGTTAACTTTCAATAAAAGTCACAGTGTATGCCTGTGAAAAGTACTTTTTAAATCTCTATCTCAAACTTTTCTAGTCTTCAGAAATAAATGTGATACTTTCTCACTGTATTTGCCAAAGAATAAACACATTCCAGAGTTTTTAAATGATTTTGGCAAAAACTTTCCTCAGTTTCTGACCTCACAATGTTTATTCTGTGACCAGAAACCGAATCATCAGCATGATGTAACGCAATGCAACAGAAAAGCCCCAAACTGCTGTAAATATCTTGTTATTTTGTTTAGTTTTTTCTTGAGACTTCCACATTCCACATAAATAAAAACATCTTACAGTATAACACAATGCAATATGGAAATCTTAACACTTTGCCTTAAACTGAAGTGCACAACTCTGGAGTCCATGTGTAAGTTTAAAAAAAATCAGTCTTTATTCAAAGTGAGCAAGGTTCAGTACACAGAAGATCAGAGTGAGACAGCAAAAGAAAACCAGAGGGAGCAGGGAGAGACAAAAACCAGGAGAACAGCCAGGATCAAGCACGCTGGCAGTCTAACATAAGAGAAAGAATGCTGGAATGTTTGACACATAGTATGAAGATGATTTGGCACAGAGAGAGGAGAAGACACAGACTACATACACACAGAAAAGTAGAAAAATTAGGCACAGGTGAAGTACAGGAGGCAGGAAACACACAAGGGCAAAAAAGTAAAAATAAGAAGACACATTTAGGTACAAAATAAAATAGGAAATGAAAGAAAAAATGCTGAAAGGACAAAACATGATTTAGGATGTGATGGGATCTCAAAAATACAGCCTCAAAAGATAAAATCAAGCTGAAAATAAACTGAAGATAAGCAGTGTTCGTAAAAGTCGTAATAAAAAGTGTTAACCCCTCGTTTTTTTCTAAACTTATTTATAGTTCTACTTACACATTCATGTGTAAGTAGAACATACACATTCACATTTTTATATGGATAAAAACTGTTAATGGTGGCAGAAGCATAATAACACACATAATAACTGTGTGGTAGCAGCTTATGTCTCAAAATCAATCAATCAATAATTTTGTAACAATTCAACTGAATTAAATGCAATTTATTTATATTGTGCTTTTTTTTTGTAAAGTAGATTAGAAAGTGAACACCATCAATCACAGTGATAGTGGGGAGGAAGAACAGGAAGAGACCTCCAGTAGAACCAGGCTCAGGGGAGGACAGCCATCTGCTTCAGCCAGTTAGGGGATGAAGTGAATACCTTATTTTTCATCGATGAGATTATGACGCATCTTGAAATTGAATGATGCTACAGGCTCCCAATGGCATCACACCAGCAGCGATACCTATAAGTAAAACTTTCCTTTTTGATAAAGCTTATAGTTAGGGCTGGATCAGGTGACCCTGAACCCTGCCTTAATTATGCTGCAATAGGCCTAGGCTGCTGGGGGCTTTCCATGATGAACTGAGCGTTGTTTTCTTCACTTCACCTCTGTTCACTCACCATGTGTTTATACACCACTCTGCATTTAATCATTAGTTATTATTAATCTCTGGCTCTCCTCCACAGTGTGTCTTTTGTCCTGTCTCTCTCCCCTCACCCCCAACCTGTCACAGCAGATGGCTGCCTGGTTCTGTTGGAGGTTTCTTCCTGTTAAAAGGAAGTTTTTCCTTCCCACTGTCACCAAGTGCTTGCTCATAGGGGATCGTCTGACTGTTGGGGTTTTCTCTGTATTATTGTAGTGTCTTTACCTTACAATATAAAGCGCCTTGAGGCGACTATTGTTGTGGTTTGGCGCTATATAAATAAAACTGAATTGAATTGAAGTTAGCAAATCAGTTTTTTTCTTAAAACACACCAAGAAGCAAATTTGTCAAGTCCTAAACTGATCCATGTGGGTGTTGTGCAACCTTTTCAAATACCCAGCGCAACATCAGTTGCCTGACAGCGAAACAAAAAAACACAAAAATCCCTCCTGATCCAATCTAGCACCAACAAAAGAGGTGATAACAAGGTGACCATAAGCTTGCCTAACTATAAAAGGTGCCTCACTGCAACTTAATCATGACTACTGCACAAAAAATAGTTGGCACTTGAAATCCCTTGTGCCTTTTGTGTGTGTGTGGATTGACTTTTTAATTTCAAATATCCTAAACTTCATTTTCATCTGTAGAATGAGTACTATGGACATCTGCAAATAAATGTATACAAGGAGAATCTCCCATTTCAGACACCTAAAATCCAGTTGTTTTTAGTCAGAAAAGAAATATTTGGGCATTTATTATTATAATTTTGAACAACAGATATGCTCAGTTGCGATTACCTGATTATATTTTATGTGAATAGTCATTAGTCTTCCAGTAACTCACAAATATAATTTTACTACTTATTAGCTAATTTTATGAAATACTAAAAGATGTTTTTAAAAAAGTTTGTTTTTAAAATGTTGTACATGGAAAAAAAATATAAGTAAATTGAATTAAAAATGTTGTCTTTGTAGGAGAGCACCTGAAATAGCCTACTTTAAAGGGCCAGACTATGAGGAGACACCAGGTTACTGATGAGATACAAGGTGAGGTGGCACGGTTCGAAAAACCAAGTACATACAGAGGCCAAAAACAGCAAAAGGCCTCAAGCAGGAAAACAAAAAACCCTCATGCAAATCTATTCTCCCTGAGCACAACTACTGCATGCTCTACAACACCACAGCAGACAGGTAGAAGTGGGTCAGATAAACAGGTCAAGATGGATGAAAAAGTGAAATGCGGATTCTGTTTTACAAACGAATTAATACCTCCAAGACTTGTCTGGACCCACCCACCCCCCTCTTTTGTCTACTTTGTGGGTTTAAAACCAGACTGACAAACCGAACAAGCCACCAATGGCTCGTCTGAGCAGAAGAGGAACGGGTTAGTCCCACTTATAGATTAGAATGGAGGCTACAGAGAGACAAAATCAGAAATAACAAGAAACAAAGTGCAAGGTAAAGATGCACTGAACAGTTTCTTGTACACAAATAGTTAGTTTTCGCAACTGATGGAAGAACTAAAACTGTCCAGTTTATGATCTCTTTAGCCTTTAATATTCACAAATATTTTATTTCTTATAAATCATATGCATCTGACTTGTTATAGACTCATTAATAGTCTTGCTGTTTAGATATCCATTACGTGAAGATGGATAATAGAAATGATTATGATGACCACTGACTTCCACAGCAGCACTGGTTCTGGACAAGCAGAGACAGCAGAAATAAAAGCAGATTTAACCAAAAAAAAAAAAAAAAAAAAAAAAAAAAAATGAAGGGGGTGAATGTCTAATCTACCAAACACAAAAACAGACTGGTCTGAGGAGAAGAGCTAAGACGGTGGTGGTGGTGGCAATGCCTTCAAGAGATTTTTTTTTTTTTGCCTTACTGGAGACCAGCTGAAAAGGCGCTGGGAGAGAGCGCATTTGCGGACAGAAAAGACACAAAATCAGACTTGTGCCTAGAAA
Source organism: Heterochromis multidens (assembly GCA_015108495.1). Taxonomy (NCBI): domain Eukaryota; kingdom Metazoa; phylum Chordata; class Actinopteri; order Cichliformes; family Cichlidae; genus Heterochromis; species Heterochromis multidens. Next base: position 13,577 of record VUQS01075700.1, read on the forward strand.
GAAAGAACACATAACTGAAGCGAAATTTTAAGCTCAAAAGTCTGCATCTTTACAAAATGCACTTCCACAACTGACTGCGCCAAGGACACGTGGTCAGCGAGAGGTTGTCTTCTCTGATGACGAAAAATCTAAAAGAAAGAAAGAAAGGACTCGCAAACGAGACGTTATTTAAATGCACATTAGCTTTGAATGCACTGCTGTTCGTTTTTTTTTTTTGTTGTTTGTTTGTTTGAGCTGTAAATATTTGTACAGTCCAAAAAAACTTTACAAAGTGCAACGAATGAAGAAATGAGAAAACGGCATTTCTTTGTAAATATACAAAAATGCACTCAAATCGGTATAATTTCTATTCTATAATTATTTTATTATTTGTGATGTACAGAGTTTCCATGATAATCATATATTTCTTACATTGATAAGAGTAATTTAAGGTGTATTCGATATTTTGCAGAGGGTGGAAAATACCATTATTAATGTCTACCTCATAATTGCATATAGGAGGTGCATTCAGTTAGAGTGTAAAGAGCTTTTACAATGATATATAAGATCATTTATATACATATATTACTGGATAATATTCCACACCATTACTGTACAAATAAAATTCAAAACAAAGCTCACCGGTCTGGCCTTCTGATGATTAATGCCAACTATTTTTTTTGCATTCATTTGATGTGTTTTTTAAGTCCAGTAAGACCTTTGCAGGACATTCCTTTCTGATGAGCCTATGGGGAGACAAGATGTCTTTTTATCAGTGGATAAATTGCATTGCTGGCATTACTGATTCTTAACCCCTTGCTTAACCTACCCATCATTTTTATACTTTCTTCTTTTCTCACTGATACAATTTTCCTTGATTACAATCGCATCTTAATAAAACCCTTACTCTCATTCTGAGAAGAATAGTCTCAGAATTCTGAGACTATTTCATTATAGAGTCTTTCCAAGTACTTTAAGTTTTATTCCCTCAGTAAGGTGTGCAAAGTGCATCTGGACCACATACACCTTTCCTGGCAGGTCAGATCTATTCTCATCACAGACAGCAAATGTAATTATGCACTGACTGGATGTGTCAGGATTGCACCACAAAATCCTTCATTAACATATGGTGACTATCCACAGCGAGGGAAATCCACTGACTGACTGTCACTGATGGCACTGAATGTATGAACCTCCAGCTATTTCCCAATGAATTAGCCCTGCCTGGGTCAAGTTTACTTAACACTTTAATGTTTTCCAATCTGTGGATTAAAACAGTAAAACAAAAAACAAAAAAAAGTTTGAAAGACGGGATTGCTTCCATATAGTGCTATCGACCTTTGCCTGGAAACAATTAGGAAATTGCTTTGAAATGTTATATGTTGTCCAGGCTCTTGTACAGTATCATGTCACTCCCCACATGTTTGCTAGGGGGAAACAGAGGATGCTAAGTGCACTCTTTAGCAGTTGCTGCAAATGACTGACACAACAAGCATTCCCCTGAGTCTAACCAAATGGCCTGCCAGGCTACATGTCTTGAACACCATCACTGGGGTGCTACTATGAGAGATACGGTGCACCGCCATGGGATTCTTTTCCGTGTCAGAGATGAAGACTTTACAGCTGATTCTGGATTAGAGAGACTCTAAAGTTGCTCGATCAAGTTGAAATTTCTATTCTATTGCGCATTAACTCGTGGAATAAACCTTTACTGTTTGATTTATATTTATTTGACAAGACCTTCAGTCTGGTGGGCACTAGCCTGGAGGTGAGACTGGATTTTAAGGGAACAGTTAAATGGTGATGAAAGGGAAAGGAATGCTTTGTTTACCCGCTTCAATCCCTCACTCTTAAGTTGAATGTTCCTATAAAGTTCTTCATCACAACTGCCTTATTGTCCCTCCATCCGCACCGAGCAGAGAGAGAGAGCACAAAACGAGAGTTGTGTTTATTTGAAACTGGGTCCTAATACATTAGTCTAAGCAAACCAAAATTGGCAAAGAGAGGGGTCCTTTTCATCAGAAATGTGGAGAATGTATAACACAAATAGTCTTGACACCCCACATCTGTGCATGGAGGCTCCTCTTGAGAGAACCGTAAGGCTGCATAAGTGAAGATCTACAAGGTGCTGCTCTAAGTGAAAGCCCGGGAGTGTCTCCAAGAGTTGAGAAAACTTGGCTCATATGGAGACATAAATGTTCCTCATACTTACTTAACGGCTCTCTTATCAGTGATGCCCTCACCAGCGACAGGAAAGGTATAAATCATGCTGATCTTTCAGACAGCAAGGACCTCTAAGTGAGCAAAAAATTTGTTAAACGGGCATTAAGAAACATTTGAAAATTTATCGTGAGGGCTTAGATGCTGTGCTTTGACTTGTTCACTGGATACAGTTAAAACGTGGAAAGGAGAACAGAAATGAGGAGGAGGGGTTCCTCCATTTTTGGTTCCCCAGATAATCTAGTTAGTCCCCTCAGTAATAAAGCTTGACAATTGTCTCCAAGGCAGTGCAAGGTGGTGCTTCTCTGGGTTCAAACAGATGCAGAATAAAGTGACTCTTACAGACTTACCACACATTACTCAGCGAGTGTGTGTCTCTAGATATATCTGTGTGTCTGTGAGTGCGTATGAGTGGACAGGAGGGCAGCAGCACACACAGATGGGCAGATGAGTGGTGCAGGAGAGGAGCAGATGCCTGAAGTGACCCCTACTGCTGCCTTTCATTGAACCACTGGCTTCAACACAAAGGCAGGGGCTGGCCCCTAAACATTAAATACACTTGCTTCTGCCTTAATGCCAGAGGTCACTTTTTTTTTCCTTTGCAGTGAGTCTTAAAAAAAAAAAGGAAAAGTGAAAATGTATTTGTAGGATTTTTTTTCTTTTTTTTGCCAAAAGAGAACCAAAACTGCCCAGATTGACAGATGTTGTTTGAGCAGAGACATCTAATAAACCCTGTAAAAAAATAAAATTAAATAAAATTAAAAAAAACAAACAGCTATGATGTAACAAAAGACTGGGCTGCTCTCCTCTAACGGGGCATCTGCCTTGTCTTCCTCCATGGTACAAAAGAAAGCTATCCCTCCCTCCTGCCAGGCCATACGGTAACAGGAAGACAGCGGACACCTCCGCTTCACCACAGATAACCTGCTAATTGCATTAAACACACTCCCAACTGGGCTTTTGAAATGTGAGGATGAAGGAAATGTATCTTAATGCAGTCGCAGTCAAATGCCACTTTCATGTTTCGAGCAATAGAGCATTATTTTCCCCAGGGTGAAAGTCTACTTTTCAAGGTGACACAAAAGTGCATTTAGAACCTTCAAGAAACAGCACAAGCCGAGGCTGATGGATCTGTGCGGAATACCTGTCCAGAGAAGCCAGTTTTTGTTCTGTTTATTTTCTAATGGAATGTCTGAGGGTGCCCTTTCACCCCTCCTCATCCATTTACTGCCCCTGGTCTATGTTACAGATGGTGACCCAGGTCCTCGCCATCCTTGATTAACAAGTACACCTTTAGGTTCTCCTGCGGATCTCTGCACAAAGGCAGCTTATCTTCTTGTATGCTCGTAGTCCATCTTTTTGTTTTTACCAGAGTGTATGTGTGAGGGTCTGAATGAGCTCAAGTGAAAAGTAAATTTACTCAGTTCACTCTGACAATGCTTATGTTTGTGAGCAAGGCAAGGACATGACCTCGCTGCCAGTTCACATCCGCATGGAGGCTTGAGAGCCGAGGGAGGGTCACTGACCAGTATAGCTTTCCCTGGCCTGGACACCCGGGCCACTCGAATATGTTATGTCTAATGTGTATGTTTTTGCGCGCAACGTCAAAGAAAAAAACAAGAATTATTCAGCAAAGTAACCCCAGAGTGAGCTGGAATAACCTTTATGACTTACAAATAAAGAAAAGCTGAGAATCTGAGGGCCAGCTGCACCATTCTTTCTGTCCCGATCGACACTGAATCAGTGTCTATTAACTTTTTCACTTCTCTACATAAGACACACCCTTTAAGTTAAAAAGGAGCCTGGGTGGTATCGAAGAAGTTTCGGTTCTGCATTGTAAAACGAGACATGTAGGCAAACAAACATGGGTCAGGGGCAATGAGGCAGCAAGACAAGGATCTGACTTTGGAGGGGGGTGCAGGAGGACTTGATGGACAACTCCACAGCTCAGCAGAGGCAGAGCTTTCACTTAAAAATGGTGCCTGGCCTATCTCAAAAGGTCAGAGCCCAGAACACTAACACACTACATTAATCATGAGAGGCTGCAGCTTACCTGTCTAGCGTTTCAACAGTGCCGTACAGTTAACCTCAATTATGCTTGATTACGAGGTGTGGAAGACGCAGGGCCCGAGCCAGGTCGCGCATAAGATCAGGCATCAATAATGTAACTTCAGATTAGATGTGCCTACCTGTCACTGTACACAATGGACAGTGAGGCTTCGTGGGGAGCAGTGTCCAGGGTCAGTGAACAGGTAAAAATGGAAATCTTTCCTTGCAACATCGTTTGCTCTGGGCCTCAAGCTAACATCTACACGTAGAGGCCTCAAGCTAGAATAAAGCATAAGCATATGCAAAGACATATGCATGCGAGACTCAAACACATACACCAAAGCACTGTGTGGTTTACCAAAGAGAGCTAAAGGCTTCATGCTGTCCCAGCCCCCTTCTTGGTAATTGCCCCATTATGTGTTGGTGGTAGATGGAGCCATTACAGATGTTTTATGACGGGGCCATTTTCATTTTGTCTTCCCAGTGAGGGACAGATTTATGGTGCAAGACAGTCTTCCATTCAGGGGTAAAAAAAATACAAACCCTCACCACTGCGTTTCCTAATATGCAAACACACACACTTGTACACTGGCTTGAGTTTATACATGTAAATTCACTGCATTATCTTTGTTAGCCTAACATGCCCTGCCTTGGCCCAGTGCGGTGCAGTGCCCAGGGTCTGTGAGTGAAGTTGTTGGCAGGAGCTTAAGAGATGAATAAATGTTTGATGGCCTCGTGGAACAGGGCGCACTTCCAGGCCGGTCGTCAATCTGTTGCTCAAGTTGGAGGAGTGGGAGGGAGTTTGCCGGGGAAAGACCTCCTCGAAGAGTCCCCGGTCTGCGGGGAAACAACAGACCTCGAGTAAAACCGACTCTGACACTTTCTCACCAAATGTTATCCTACCAAAAAAGAAACCATCATAAAGGGCAAAGTAAACAGCAGTTAGCTTTTCAGAATTAATCTCTTTTAGCTTCCAGTGAAGTGTTTGAAGTGCTGAAGACTCTTTGGCTGCGCGGTTTCTTTCCAGAGGCTGTTTTGGTGTGGTTCCCCAGAGTTCCCATTTGGAAATCAAATCTTTAGCTCAGTAGCTTTTTATGCCAAGAAAAATATTGGTCGTAAATTGGTGCCTGAATTGGCAGTCTAATTACAGGGCTGTGGATTGAAAATTTACCCTGCAACTCATGGCTGCAATTATTAAGGTTAACAATAGGGACAGTGGGGTAGAGATTGCGTAGCTTCAAAAAAACTGGGCTTATTTTGTAACTCATTTAACTGACGCAGGGATATGTTCTGAAATAGGAGTCGGTCCTGCTCTTTCTTAGAAACAGTCTTCTCTTCATGCACAAACTATGGAAAGTTGTCAGTCACAAGTCTTTTAACAAACAAAGTCAGCAGAGGAACACTCATTATTAATCATTTACTAGAGTAGCACAAAGAGAGCTGGAGAGACTAGATAGCCCAGAGGACCCAGAGGTTTGTGACTGAAACACTGCCTCATCGTGTTACACATACACCAACCGCTGTGACATTTCTGACACCTCGCTCCTATCAACTCTACCTGCCCACTGATTGATTTTTCTCCTTGCGAGAGGTCGTTTCAGATAGTAAGAAAACCCCACGTGACTTTGCTGAAAATCGCAACACCTCAAAACAGCAAGTTTCCAAAATGCAGCTGTTTTGGCTACATTAGGAAATCCCACCTGGCTTGAAAACTTGGGACGTGGATGCGGAGTTGAATGAATGATGTATGGCTGACCACGTCCGACGTTTGTTTCTGTCAGTTCTCTCAAATACTGCTTTTTATTCACTGCAACATAAATTCTCCTTCTCTGGCATGAGGAATGGAGTGAGGTTTGTTTGACCAGATGTAACTTTATCAGTGACTCTCACTCTCTCTCTCGCTCTCTCTCTCCCTGCCTATTCTTGTGTCTCTCACATCTCTTAGCTCAGGCACAAAAAAGGGAGCTCTCACACAATATTTCTGTTTGCCGTAGTCTGACCTCTTTGTGAACTGCGGTAAAGTGAAAGGCACTTTCAGCCGGGGGGAATCGGATGGCAGTAACCATATGCCTTTCAACTGATACAAAGGTGGGAAAGGGGGAGGCTAGGGGTGTGTGTGTGTGTGTGTGTGTGTGTTGGGTGGTGTAGTGGTGGTGGTGGTGGGGAGTTGCATGCTAGGGTGAAAAGGAAAGTGCCGTGCTGCATCTTTTTGTGTTGGTAAAGTGGTGGCGGTTTAAGGTCGGGAGGTTTGGGGCAGGAGAAGGGGGGCATTGGCTGGGTGTGGCGCTGAAGTCAAGGCAGTGTCCGGCTCACTGGCTGCTGAGGGGGAGCCCTCTTATGGATGAGTGCAATGAGTAAACAGCATTCCTTTCTCTCTGTCTGACCCTCTCTGTCCCTATATATCTGTCCTTCACATGTTCTTGGCCCTTCGGTATCCTATAGTATACAGCATTTCATGGCAACTTTGTGTTGCATTGCAGCATTTTGATTCTGGCTTCTGGCTCCTATAGTTCCCCATTGTTGCCATTTCGGTTCATCCACTTTCAGCTAATACAAAGTTGAATCCACATCAGTTCAGTTTTATTTATAAAGTGCAGTTCACAGCAACAGTCTTCTCAAAAAACCCCAACAACCAGATGATCCCCAGTGATGAAACTCTAGGAGCAGGCGGGGAGGAAGAACTCCCTATTAACAGGAGCTATCAACGTTTAGCTTGTAAGATCATTAAACATGTGAAAGAGTATCAGTGTCAACAAGATAAAGCAATCTTTATACATTATAGAGCTGCATCAGAATCAAGGATTGGATCTCGACACAATCCAGGCCCAGAGTATGGACTGAATTATTTTTATTTATTTTGGGAAAAATAAATGAAATTTCCTAACTTTGGGGTAAATAAAGCATATATTATCTTATCCTAAATGAGCTCTTTAATCAATGAGGGTAGGATCTTGTTTTGCTGCCACTTACATTTTGCCTGAGAGCCAATATGCCATACCTAAAGTATACTTAATATACTCTAATACAGTAGATGAAGATATTTTAGGAAATCAATAGCTCATGCAAAAATGACTCCATTAAACAATGACTACTTATAATTAGAAAGCCGCAGTCTAGGTGGCTACTGTCAATGTTAGACGTATCTAACCATCTGTCCAACTTCTTAACCACTTGTTCACCTCTGTGCCGCCCAAGTGGTTTTTCGGTGGTGACACAGAGGTGCAGTGGTTAACACTGATGCCTCACAACAAGAAAGTCCTGGATTTGAATTCGCTTGCTGGGCTTTTCTGTGTGGAATCTGCATGTTCTGCCAGTGCCTGGATACTCCAGCTTCCTGCTACAGTCCAAAGGTTTGCACATCAGGTTAATATGAGATTTTAAATTGGCTATAGGTATGAATGGTTGTCTGTATCTTTGTGTCAGCCCCATGATGGACTGGCGACCTGTCCAGGGTGTCCTGCCTTTTGTCCTATGACAGCTGGGATAGGCTTAAGCCCTCCTGCGACTGTAAGTAGAAGCACTTTCAGCTATTTTTACAAATCAGTCTTTGGCACATAAAAATGACTTACTTTTGGAACTTGTTGCTATGACCTATCATATTATATATATTTATATACTGTATATCATACTGTTGCTGTTTTTGACAATGATTCTTTGTTAACTGAACCATGCTTTTACCATCACTGGTATTCCCTCACTACGAGGGTCTGCTTGGGTTGACCGAATTTCAGTCTAATTGCTCTCTATAGGTCTATACAGACTGCATCTGTACGTTGGTCCCCTTTACATGAAGTCATTCCTTTTGAAATGTGCGGTTCGGGTAGGTTTACAACAGCTCACATTAGATTTGGTCCAACGTTTTAGAACTCTGCTGTTAAACATTATGTGACTGAAATATAAAGCAGTCATGTTAAGTTGCACCAATATTGTTAAAGAACACAGATAATCAGCACGATACAGGAAAGTTTCAAAATAACAATTAAGCTTTATTAAACTGACCTTCCTCACAGAAAGGTCAAAGGTCAGGAACAACTCCAACATGTGCCATGCCTCTTAATACTGGGCTATTTCTCAGGATATAAAACAGCTCACATAGTCACATTGTGGAGACCCACCTTACCTGTCACAACAAAAATGGCTGGAAATACACATAATATAAATCACAAATATCTAATATGGAGGCTTGATTTATGGTAGGTTGAAGGTAAATTTAGGTTAGTGGTGAGGCTAATACGTTTGGATCAATGTAAGCCACTGTAATGTTCTCTGAAGTGATGGAAACACAATTGTATTTGTGTGTGTATCTGTGAGAGAAAGACAGTGTCTGGCAGCTCATTTTATATTTTCCCTCTTTTCTCTTTATGCTTAAATAGCAATGCCGTATCGTACTTTGTTTTTTGCTCAGTGCATATTTTCATAGTTTCACACTTCTTCAGATGAATTTGCAACTAATAGATTTGCAGCTAACCTCCCTTTGGCTTTGTACGCTAAAATCTGTGCAGGTTCAATCTGAACTCACCTAAAAAGTCACAGAATCACTGGATCCATCTTTCTTGATTTGACAATGTTTTTTTTAATCCTAAGTGTAGAACTTTAAATTGTAACGCATGCATTGATGATAGGATGAAAAGAAACACTTTGTATTTCAAATAAACTGAGATGGACTGAATGAGCAGTTAATGAGTGAAAGAATTTCTATGTTGCTGGTGTTCATCCAATAAGGAGTCACCTTATTTGCACACATTTAGTAATTCCTACTAACCTGTACTCATCCATTAAAAAATTGACATAACACACATTTTATCTCCAACTGGTAATATTACATTCAGCTGTATTGTATGTATTCACATGCCTTTCCCATTTGGTCATCCTAACTCAAAGGCATATATTTATTTAAATCTAGATTACATAATGAAATTTTGTGATATAAAAATAAAGCCTAAACGCCTTATCCATTTAAAATTGCAACCAGCACACTGTTGATACACGCGCACACATCTTAAAATGATTTGCTGTCTTATCATTCTACAGTCAGTAATCTCTGTTTATGCTTACAGTAGATATAGGGAGCCAGCATGTTTAGTAGGAAAGGCGAACAGACAGGAAGAAGGTTTGTTACAGAAGCAACATTAATCTATTCCTCTCTGCACTCTTTGAAGAGCAGCGGCAGCTATGACAGGCTAAACGTTTCCAGAGATGTCACATTTCCACAAAATCTAGAAAGGCTCTTGCGAGCACTCATCCTTTCATGTTTGATTGTGTGTTGGAGATCCTATGATAAACAGACGAGGGTGGTGGTTGGGGGGGGGGGGTGGGGGGGGCGGGGGGGGGGGGGGGGGGGGGGGGCTTGCTGGGTGCAGGGGGAGTTTTGGGAGAGGGGCTGTGGATGGGAACTTGCTTTGCTGCCTGGTCTGCTTTGCCACCGGATCCAGATGCTTTTGCAAATTACCTCTTTGTCTACTTCAGAGGGGTTTGAAATGAAAGTCTGAATTAAGATCCGGGGTCTTGCTTCAGACTTCTAGGATTGCAGGGTTATTGCACTGAATCTGATTAATCAGAGCCGAACTTTTCCATCCAAACCTGTCACTTGTGCACTTATTGGCCCTAAAAATGCACATTCAACCTCAGACAGACATAGAACAGATGCTACAGACTTGCTGAGTGGCTCATCACTGTCAGATTGGAGCACAACTGGATAAAGCAGGTACATTTAACACCATATGTCCTCTGGATGCCAAACACACTTCCTGTGAGCATTGGAAAAAACTTTAAATACCAAAAAAAGAAAAAAAAATGCTTGGTCACCACACTGAATTTAACTGGCCACACACACACGCACACACACACACGCACACGCGCATACATACACGCGTTCATTCTATTCCGGTCTGTCTCCATCTCACTTCTCCTCATTCTTCTGAGGCTTTGTGTCCCTGTTTGTCAGTCCCGTCCCGCCGTCTTCTCCGGCGCTGCTGAAGTGTTTTGTGTCTCAACACTCTGTTACAGAGTCATAAAATTCTTGTGGAGAAAACAGAGCACTTCCAGCTGAACTCTAGAGAAAGGGCAGTAAAGAGACTAAACTGAGGCAAAGAAGCAAAACGGAAAGGGAGGAACAAAGTTCTCATAAAAATAAAATAATAAAAATACCAGACCAAGAGTGAAACTTCTTTTCATCATTTTCATATTAAAATCTCTTAACAAGCTTATGCATTAATGAGTACATTTTCATGATGGAGTGCCATTCACTTGTCTGTGACCCCATTTAAATTGCACCAGTGCCTCCTTACAGGCTTATGAATAATAATAAAATGAATTCAAATAAATTATATATGAATGTTGTTTTTCTGTTTGTCAAAAAATATCCATGCTCCCTGAATGACACTTTCACCTCACGGGGACATGAGACTGCCTGTCATTACATACAGCAGAAATACCATTGTGGCATGCACAGACAGAAAGCGCACAGATGCAAAACATTTGGGCTCATAATCCTACACCTCTGGGGAAGTTGGTGGCAGTCTTCTCATGGTCTCAGGATGGTGCGGTCACAGATCTCCTGGTGAGTTTGGTATGAGTTATTAGGAAAGGAAGGAGGAGGAAGAGGAGGAGGAGGTAGTGGCAAAGGATGAGGAGGTGGAGAAGGAAAAGGAGGGCATTCCTGATTTCCAGCCAGGCTGATCGGCAAAAGCCTGCTCCTCATCTGTCCTACAGAGGCAATGCTCTCTGGAGCCTGCAGGGTGTCCTGTGACTGGCACATCTTGTTAGCATGATGAAGAAGGGACGAGTGAGGGTGAAACTGAGAAAATGAGACTGGGAAAGTAGAGTTAGCTTGTTCTCAAGCCTGCTGCTGGTTTGCTTTAGTTTAAATTGGGGATGGGTTGCATAAATGCATCATTTGAAAACATTTAACATCAAGCAAAGACAAGAGAGACATTAATTCTTGTTTCACTGCCCAGCAATTTGGGACTTGAAAGGACTTTCTGTGGGGGAAAACTTTAGCACATAATTCATGGTACGTTTAATCCGTAATGTACAGCGCTTCCTTTTGCTGGATGGACCAGGAAGCAGATTCTTAGCAACGTCAGTCCAGCTTCTACAGCATAATCAGTCAAATTGGCAGCAGCTCTTACCCTTACCCTTATTTTTGAATTTATTAGAAGTAAAAAAAAAAAAAAAGTTTTTTAATAGTTTTTTTTTTCTTTCTGAGCTCATTAAACCCTGCATCTACATAAGTACTGAACCAAAAACAGAGCATATGATTATAGTACTTTATTATGCATTGCTATTACAGCTACATATTATTACATATTATGTTTCACATGTAATATGGGTTATGATTGACAGTTTGCTTAGGAAGTCATTTACAGGCAAAAAGGTTTGTAAGTTTCCACACAATGATATTCAAATATAAAACTCCAATAACAGAAAATAAAGAAATACATACAAGTTTCAGTTAATGCTAGCTGGCTTAGTTAGCAAGAAGCAGCTATGGGCTGTATGGGTGCATCACACAGACATAGATGCCCCCTAAATGGTGCTAAGTAGCATACAAATAAACTGCTTGAATTTCACTGGACAAAACAGACTTCTCGGAAGAGCTGTTTGGACATTTTAACATGGGAGTTCGGCTTCACTGGCACATTAGGTTCACTTTTCGGCCCTGAGGTTGCCACAGATGAAAAGTGTGTATGTTTTATTAAATTGTATATCAGGAGCCCAAACAGTACAGTAGCATTTGAGGAAATCAGTCAGAAAATAACTCTTTATAACTACAGTAGACATACTATGATAGATTGGTTTGCAGAAGAAAGCTTTTGTCTGCTTTGGACATTTGTGAACACAAATTGAGAAATTATCTATGGCTGTAGATGTTTTTTTATATTATTATTTTATTATTTTCTACACCTGCTTATTCATGTTTAGGGTCACCAAAATCCAAAATTGGATTCAAGCTGCACTGCATAATGTAATGGCTTGTCCTTGTCTGAAGATGAGAGCCCCTTGATAGCTATAATATACAGCCAGCCATGACTCTCTGGCTTCAGTTCCTGGAGTCAAACTGAATATAAGTGCATCTGTGCACAGTAAACTTTTCTGTTGTGTGTTTGGTCTGGCTGCAACATTCTACTAAAGGATTTAGAAACTTGTCTGTTTCAAAAAAGAAAGAAGGAAAAGAAAAAAGCACTTCCCTCAGACTGTGAACCTCATCCAAAAACTGTCCAGATGGCTGAGAATGGAGAGAAAAGTACTGAATGAAATAGCAGAAAAGGCATTGCATCTATTAGTTTGTGTCAATAAATGCATGAATTTACAGACATGTCAATTTTATGAGCCTCTGCCTGGAGTGCCAACGCTATCCACTAACAGCGAGTTGGCCAAATAAAATGGCTCAACTATTTATGATAGACTGTGCTCACAGGAACAACAGTTGAAGTCTGGCATACCGTGTTTGCCTACCTAAAGCAATTTTTATAGTGTGTGTGTGTGTGTGTGTGCATTTAATACTATTTTGAACATCTGCTGGGAAAAGAGCATTCAGATTCAGTCTTTTATACAGATGTGATACAGATGTACAGTTTTCCACGCATAATTCAGATTTCACTTCTCCTCAAAAAGAAAAAACTTATCATTAAAGCTCATGATCTTTTCCTGCAAAGAAAATTTCATGAGCTATTTGAAATTGATAACGCTCCACCCCCACAGCTCCGCTGCAGAAATGAGTGGGACTGCTGTTTGCTGATTTATTAGCTTTACATACTACTGTGTGTACTTAGCTTGGCTTGGAAAACGTGGATAGAAGTTGTTGCAGCTCCTTTCTCCCCCTCCTCACACCGCAATGTGCTCTTCACCAATCATATCCCAGGCCTCACAACGTCATTTGAGGTGGGAGCCCTTCTAGGAGGGCTCAAAGTGAGGGTGTGTGGGTGGGTGGTGGGGGATGTAGTGGCAGAGGGAGGGGTGGCGTGGGTGGGAGTTAGTTCTTAGCCAGACACTAGGCTGAATAAATAAACCCGGAAACATTAAAAGCCCTTTTCCCCTTCACCTTTGAACTTGTGCATTAGATTGTGTAAACATACATCACGACATTTGGACACAGCTTGTTCTGACACTGTGCTACACACTCCAACTGCTCTTCCTCCTCTGCAACTGCAGGATCTACCCACAGGTTTCTCTGAGTAGCGTGCAAAGGATCAGAAATAAAAGCAACACTGATTATCATATTTTTCTTTAGTGAAATGAAATATGAAGAGTCTGCCAATGCATCCTGGATTGCAAAATCTCAACAAAGCTATGTCTGTTTGCAGTTCCATACTTTAAGCTGTACTGTCAGTGTACAACAAAAAAAAAAAGATGATCATAAAGACAAAAAAAAAAAAAACCCTGCATAACTGTTACTAACAAATTTATTATTACTAAATATTCCAGTGTTAACTGGACATTCTGAAATACACATTACTGCATATGCAGCAAAACACCTCCATGTCAGAACCAATTCATGTGAAGTGACTTTTACCTTATTATTATTATTATTATTATTATTGTTATTATTATTATCACTAGCCTGTTGCACTTTTTCAAATTCTTCATTCTGTATTTAGTGGTGACTCAAATAAAATTCCATCGGCGATACACAGATTAATGACTCTGAGGTTATGTACAGGCGACATATGCTGAACGTGACACATGAAACAAATGTAAACATCAAGTTTCATTCAGATTGGGCCACCAAATAATAATTTATAAGAGAAACAACTGAAATAATGCTGTGATAGTCATTTTATCAGTTGTTTAAAAAAATGTTAAAGGTGTTATTATCCATACATGGTATCTGTTATGCTCGGGATTCTGGCAGTTTTTTCTACTCTTGGCTCTGTATGATCTCCATGAGATATCCCTAATGTGGTCATCTCAAACAAACAGTTTTGGCTGTGAGCTCACAGCCCCACCATCTATTCAAACCTTTTGTTTATGAGGGGCAGCCAATCAGAAGAAAGTTGGCTTAACAGGAGGAGGAAGGGAGCTAAAATAGCTCTATTTAGAGAGTGAATGAACTGAAGAGCTGCACCAAGGCCCCCACTATAGAATATATGATATATATACTGTGAATCATGCAAAGCTATGGAAATGAGCATAATAGGCCTCTTTAAGATTTAAGTACTGGCTGATTCAGTCAAAGTTGTGGTTACTGTTGCAAAACAGGGAATACTATTTTTTTTAATAGTGCAGCCAAATATGCACGTTATTTTCGTAGAGAAACCTCTCAATCATAATTATGGTCTAATTATTATAGTTTGCCCTCACATGCCAGGGTACAATACAAGAGACTACCTTGAGAAATGAAACTCTGTGTGAATGGATGTTTTCACAAAAAAAGAAAAAAATCAGTAGAAATTTAATCCCAGGGATTACAACATCCAGCCTGAGTCATAGTACATTTTTGCTTTTTGCAGCATACATTCAAAATACATAATGCGTGCTCCTGTGAGGATGAGGTGTTCAGTTCAGTTTGACATCATCTTTTTGAGTTTCGTTTGTGCCAGTTCAGGTTGGCGACAGAACACAGCCATTTAAGGAGTGCCATATTTAAGGTGAAAGAGGATGAAGTTACTGCTGCGTACTTCTGAAGAGCTCCCTGGGTGGGCAGAAAGAAGAGGAGTTTGCACATAGGTAGTCAACACACGCTCATGCTGGTTTAAAAAAGATGAGGAGTGGACTAGAGCTGGAATGCAGATCTGAGGTAAGAATGTACGTTTCATCTTTACAGAGGAAATTTAACTTGTGGGGATCAGGTTTTTGTCCCCAAATAGAAAATGAGTCCCTGTAATGTCTCGTTACTCAAAATTAAGGTATCAGAAAGAGTCATTAACCAACTTACCTTAACAATGCCAATGTAAAGTAAAAAAAAAAAAAAAATTAAAAAAAAAAATATATATATATACATTTTGGTGACAAATGAATTTGTTTGCCCTCAACAAATAATGTTCCTTTCATGCGTGCATAGGTATGTTTCTTTGTTTAAGCCTCTTGTAGTGTATCAGCATGTTAGTGTGCATATGACCTGCATTATCCTGCTTTACTTTGGTTACAGAGTCCTCTAGGTTTTTTTTTTTTTTCATTCAGGAGCTGGAGCCCTGAGGCAGACAGCAGGGGTTCCATACTTAGTTTCCTGTAAAAAATACCTCCGCACTCCACATCCTAATTAATGTGAAGGGCATGCCCAAGATCCCTATAAAATCATACAAGACTATACCAATTTCCTGGTAGCTTGCTCGCTACATGTGCTTCTTGTTCGTCAGCATAAGAGTTTCCTTCCCTGCAAACCTCATGAAGATTTATACACCACCACCATGCCTGCTTCCCCCCACCTTTCGTTCTTCTCTTTTGTAGCTTTTCCTCCTCTCAATGTGATTTGTACTTTATAACATGATACACAGAGAATACACTTTCTGTCCCTTTTACTCTGAAATAAAACATGAAGATCTCATGAAAAGGGACTGTCAGGGCAACATAAGAAACACATGGCGTCTGCTAGTTGGATGAGGAATGGGTTTAAATCATTTAGCTTGGAAAATTTCATGTGTGTGCGCTTGGGAATGTGTGATTGTGTTGGTGAGTTGGTGCTGAGTTATGGACTACAAAAACCCCCCCAAAAAAACAGACATATTGAAAATTATAAAGAAACCGACTGATTGCATGCACGGCTGCACCCCGACACTCAGAAACGGTAACAAAGCACCCTGTCTGAAACATAACAGATCCCCTTAAACATGCATACACACACCTACACACAAACACAGACGTGAGCACATACACAAAGTATGCATACTAACCTCTGTACCATCCTTACCATGTTTTCCATATGTTTTTTTTGGACTTTCAGTAGATAATCTCTTGTTTTTATTGCTCTTCACGATCCTGCTGTCCAAAGACACATGTGATCCAGTGTGATGAAATCTGTATTGCGTAGAAACGTGAATTTCATCTTCCAGAAGAATGAACAATACTGGCTATGCAATGAAACTGTGCTTTTTACCAAAATCTAAAGCTTTGTGATATAATTTTGCACATAATTGTCCATGTCCAAATTCATGCAGCAGGATGAAAAATATGCCGTTGTCAGTCAGCACAACTGAAAGATTGAAAAAGAAGTTTCAAAAGGTTCGGCTTCCACATTGCCATAATGCATAACAATGTGGTTCAGTGTCCTATGTGCAGCACTGACTTGCATCCATGTTGCACAGTTCCGCATCTTCTAATTTGCATTCAGTGCCTTGCAGGTGAGTGGTGTTCATTGGTTTTCACAGACCAGTAATTGATCTTGACCTTATTATTAATTGGATCTTCCTAACTTTAGCCAATGGTATCATAATTGCCATAACTTTAAACTTTTGTTACTTTAACCATATCTGAATGACACAATTATAGTTTGAAGTGGGACTTTAAAAAATGCCTGAAAGATTACTTTGTACTGTATGTACAATTTTTTTCTTTCAGTGTACTACCACTAACTCTCTTAAGCCTTGAATATACTATGCAAGTACACGAGTCTGCCATGGTCTGCTCGGGTCCAAGTGATGTAAATTTTGACAGACGGTAAGCGTGCATACATACCTGTTTTTTGTGACCCAAGCCGACTTGTCAGTGGACAATTTTTACAATGCACTAACTACATATGCGCCCCAGGCGGTGGAGTTCAAGCAGACTTCAAAGAAGTATCACATGATTGACTCGGCTGTCGGGTCTCCAGCTGTCCCTGTGCAAATCCACAATAGAGTATAATCAAGACATTACAGGTAGTGCACTATATACACCATGTATGTGCCTGTGTCATGCATGAACTTTGACAGTGTAGTGTTGTTTCAAATAAAACAATCCACTTGTCCTAAATGATTTTTAAGCAGTATTTGACTTATTACTGTCATGCTAGGTGCCATGTTTGTGTGAACATTTATAACTAAGACTGAATTCAACATTTGAGATGACACCTTACTATAAACACCAGACCACACCAAAATACATGTGATATAAATACCTGAAAAAAAATCTGCTGTCTGCAGCACTGTTTGCTGAGTAGCTATCATTTGCATCAGTGCTCCTACTGGCTGAAAATTGTTTGGTTCTGGCACATAGCCAAGAAGATCCTTGAGTCAAGAAGTGTAGAGGGTACTCAACACAATCAACTCAACCAGGTAATTGTAATTAATGTAGCCACGTGTGCCATACTTGTCAGTGTGAGCACACGTATTTGCTTGCAATAGCACGTAAATATGGATGTTTGGGATCTGAGATGCAGCATTTTTCTGAATTGCTTTATTAAATGAAAACACAGTAAAGCTGCTTAGAAAAACTGGTTGTCAAATTCAGTGGCTTCCCACCAACTTTACAAGCTAATAAGTTACTAAGAAAAGAATCTTACAAAGCTACTCCAGTAACATCCAAAAATGAAAATAAGGAGCTGGAAATGAGCATATTAGAGGCATTTTGGCATTTTGTATAATTTATTATTTGTATCCAGTAAAGGAATTATGAGCAGGCTACGTAGTGAGAATTTAAACCCCTGATAACATGCATTTGTAAAGTACGATGTTATTGGACCCAGATTCCTCTTAATTGGGGTGATGTTATTGGAAGATTTATTCACTGATCACTCTTGTAATTCACATAGAAATATAGATCAGTGCAGCTTTAAATATAAAACTACATATCTTTAAATGGATTGCTTGGATGTTTCCAGATTCCTCATCAAGAGTCAAATATGGCAGTGCCCAATACTGGCTCATGGCTTTTGCTTTTATGTTGGCCGGGGGATGAATCATCTGTGCTTACTGAAGTCCTTTACACAGACCAGGTCCCAGCTCAAGGAATGTGCGTGAGTCACTGCCGCTCATCGGACGACGTTCTAAGGCTTGCCTGCAGCTTCTCTGCCTGATCACACCCCAGAGACCCATTCAATCAAATCCCCATATATTTTGTAATTAACTTGACCTGATGACTTTATGCAATATTTGTGTTTTACTGTCTCCTTTAAATACCATTTATCATCCTCTAGGTTTGGAGGTCCTAGAGAGAGACCCTCCCCTCAGCTGAGCCAGTCAGGTCCAACTGAGCCTGTTCTTAGCTGTGACCCAGCTACCCAACCAACGACTCCACCCTTTTCTCTCTCTCTCTCTCAGGGTGTCTTATGACTGACCAAGACAGTTTTATTAGCCTCCAACCAAGTCAGCAGGAAAGGGGCAGGTGTTGCAGGGTCCTAGCAAACACGCTGGCTGTGGAGGAAACAACTGGCAGAAACAACCAGGTTTTTACTGAAAGACTGATGACGGAGCTGAGAGAGGATTGATAAGCAAACTGCCTGGAGGGAGAAAAGAGCTGTGAGGTCAGGGGACATGAGGAAACTGGCTTGGATGAATGAAAGGAAGAGGTGGAGATGTGCCCCATAAAGTTGTTTTAAGTGTGAAAATTTGTGACACCTTGGTCTGCTCATAACAGGTTTAAATTTAAACATCTCAATAATCCTAATAAATTCTTGAAAATAATAAAATCTTCTTATAGGGATATAACCACCAATTAGATGCCAGCTTTTGTTGTAAAAGACTCATGCACTTTAACTGAAAAAATTTAAATTCTTAACTGCTTTAATGAACATTTTGTTTCTTCAAGGTCTTAATTTGAATCTTTACAACCAGATTTAAAACAGCTCAATGAACAGGAGGCTCTCTCCACAACCACTCAAACTGAATCTGTGAATCAACCCTCCAGCTTTTCTCCTCTGAATGTCACGGAGGTCCACAGGGCCTTAAAGCTGTTGGATCCAAATAAATCTGCAGGGCCAGATCAACTTGCTCCTTATTTTCTTAAGCTGGCTGCAGATTTTATAGCAGAATGGTTAACTTCGATTTTTAATCTTACCCTTTTGAACAATGAGATCCCTGTAATATGGAAATCTGCCTATGTTCTCCCTTTGTTGAAAGGAGGTGATCCTTCAGATGTTAATAACTACAGGCCCATATCTAAATTGTGTGTTTTAGCAAAAGTTCTAGAAAAGCTTATTAGTGAAGAACTAAAAGAATTTTTGGACAAAAACTCAATTCTTTCCCAACATGAATCAGGATTCACAAAACAACACAGCACAATAACTGCTGCTGTTAAAGTGGTGAACGACATTATTGATGCAATAGACTGCAAAAAATACTGTGCTGCTCTTTTTCTTGACTTGTTGAATGGTTCTGACACAGTTGAACACGCCATTTTAGTAAACAGACTAAACAATATTGGTTTATCTGTGAATGCTGTAAGTTGGTTGTCAAATTAGTTGTCAGCTAGAACACAGTGTGTCCACTTTGCTGGCTCTTCTTCCTCTTTTCTCCCAGTAACCAAAGGAGTTCCCCAAGGCTCCATATTAGGACTACTGCTCTTCTCTCTATATATTCCATTCCATTCCATTTTTATGCACATGACACAATTATCTATTGTTCATCTCCTTCAGTAGTACAAACCCTCGAATTTCTGCAGTCTGCCTTTGATGTTGTTCAGTCCCATTTAGCCCATCTTAAATTGGTGTTAAATGCAGACAAATTCAAATTCATGTTATTCTCAAATGGCAAAGAGTTGGTGTCTACGCTTCGTAAGATCAAAACCATTCAAGGGGCTGAAACTGAAATGGTCACATCTTATAAGTATCTAGGTATCATTATAGGCTTGTGCCCGAGCTGAAACTTAAACTAAGTTTCTTTTTTAGAAATAAATCTTATATTTCTCTCCAAGTGAGAAAACACTTGATCTCTGCAACTATTTTTTACCTTTATTGGATTACAGTGATCTGCTTTTTATGAATGCACCTGGCCAGTACCATAAGAGGTTGGATACCGTCTATCACTGTGCTTTACGTTTTATTACTGGCGGTGGAAATCGTGTATATCACTGTTCTCTGTATGCTGCTGCTAAATGGCGATATCTGTATATCCGCAGACTTTCCCATTGGTTGACTTTTATCTATAAATCTCTGCTTGGGCTGGTTCCTTGTTATCTGTGTGTCTATATGTGTAAAAAAAACAACCAATATAGCCTACACTCCCACAATATTATACAAATGGTTGTCCCCAGAGTCAGAACGGAATTAGGAAAAAAGGCTTTTAAATACGCTGCTCCTGTTTCCTGGAATAATCTACAAAAGGAGCTGAACTTGTCAGAAATGGTTAATATGGGGGAGTTTAAGTCCATTTGAAAGGAGCAAGAGAACAGCTCTTTTGGTCAGTATGACTGTTTTAAATGTCGCTCTGGTAATGATCTGTTATTGCTTATGATTCACATGTTTGTGTTCACTTGTTCGTATGGTATATTAGTTGTATTTGTTTCTTTACTTGTTGTATTGTTATGTGTTGTGTTTGTTGTAACGTCTGCTGCCCTCTTGGCCAGGTCTCTCTTACTTAACTCTTAGTTTTCAGATTAACTTAGTGTGTTTTTTTCTTCTTTTCAATATAACAAACCAAAATGGACCAATTACTAAAGGAGATATCAAAGCATGTAGAGGAAAGAAAGAAGAAGAAGGTAATCTTCAAAGTGTGCGTGCTCTCTACATATCAAAACATTACAGTGTCATTCTCTAAAGTTACATCAGCCAAACATTAACTGCTTCTGTCAAAATGGCTGCTGCTTTTACCAATTTGTCCCCAGATGTCTGGGCAAATGATGTGAATCCTTAAATATCTGCCTATTTGCCTAGTTTATTTCCAGGTGCTATTGGAGGTATAACACCCTGAAAGGACCCAGGCTGGGCAGCATATGTAGTCTGAGTACGTGCGCAGTCAAAGGTTAGATGTTCCAGGGGCCTTTAA
Organism: Heterochromis multidens; assembly: GCA_015108495.1. NCBI lineage: Eukaryota > Metazoa > Chordata > Actinopteri > Cichliformes > Cichlidae > Heterochromis > Heterochromis multidens. The sequence continues at coordinate 34,660 of VUQS01075700.1, forward strand.
TCAAGAAATGTTCTCAATTTCCTCCCTCCATGTTCCTCTTCTTGACCTCTGGTCCTCATAGTAAAGTTTAGACGTGTACTGTAACACCCAAGACAACACGGCTCTTTAATCTTCTCCTCCTCATTAGAATTACTAATGTGTCTGCAGCTGACGAAAGGTGTGTGACTGTTTGCATGTGCGTGTTTGTGTAAGTGTGTGTGCACACGCGTATGAATGCATGGATGTGCATCTCCATTTGGCCGGGCAGGGAAGGAATACTTGAATAACAGCCTATTAAATATCAGGGGTAGGTTTATTGGTTTTGAAGCATATTTGCCATTTGTTGGGAAACACAAAACCGTGGAAGGTTCCTGGCAAAGTGGCAGGGTGGTGCTCTTTTCTGGGTCACAGAGAATGCAGAGGAAATCTATTCTGACATTAACAGGCTGCTATAGGAAGTGTTTTTGGATTAAATTAGCTTGGCATGAGAGGTTAGCTGGTCTGGATCAGGGGTGAGGGCACAAGTGTGAGCAAGGTTGGAGTTACAGGGGTTCAGAGGAGCCATTTTGCCCAGATGATAGGTGAAGATGATACCAGAGTGGAGGAGCACAGAGGGTGAAGGTGTCGGTGCAGCTGCGATCTAAGAGTAATGTAAGAGTTTAATTATGCCCCGGGCAGCAGAGTGCGTCACCAGTCACAGATGACAGAGCTGGAGGATGAATCATGGGATGGACGGACGCCGAGACTTGCCGGTTTTGAGGTGCCGGGGAACCGTGGAGAGAGTTGGTGTATGGGCGGGGTAGTGCTTGTTGTTCCTTTAAAGCCTCTTTAAAACTCTTAGGCTCTGGCATCAAGTAGGTGTTCATCCGAAGGAGGATGTGTGAGGGGGTAGATTCCTCACTGCCAACAGAAAACCCAGCAGGAGATGTTGTTCTCCACAGAGTTTTAGTGCCATGTGGTAGTGAAAACACCAGACTTTT
>VUQS01075700.1:37606-55424 GCA_015108495.1 Heterochromis multidens
GGGGGCTGTGCTTGTGCATGCACATCTGTGTGTGTGTATATATATGCTTTAGGAGGGTTAAGCATTTCAGAGGTGGCCGTCTCCCCTCCCATGCTGTCTCTCATCACACCATTGACCCCCCAGGAAGCTTTAGATGTCCGTCTGCCTTCATAATTCTCTTATCAAACTAATCTCAAAGATAAGGAAGGGGGAGCTGAAAGTGTAAACCCAGCACCACAGCACTGGAATCCAGTTGCAGCGGGCTCATTCTTTACCTGTCTGCCTATGAGACTTGTTAACTTTCTGTGTGCTGTGCCCATGTGTGCACTGCATTGCATTGAGACTTGTATACCACAGTTTTTTTTTGTGTGTGTATATGCATGTTTCTAAGTGTGTGTGTGTGTATGTAAAAGTCCCAACCCCCCCGTACTGATAGAGTTGCCCCCCACATGCAGGTCTGCTAGAGTATGATTGATCTGGGCAGAGGTAGTGGTCACATCCTGAACTGGAGTTGATTTCCTCTCCTCTCTAAATACAGACCTGGTGTTTATCATAGGTTCAGTGTCATGTTTGTATGTTTTCATTGATCAGTGCTGTTATGCAGGGTGGTAGGTGGGTAGAAGAGGTGGGATCAGGTCTGAGTGGAGGAAGAGAAAAGTAAAGAAATAAGAGAGGTTGAAATCAGAGAGTGCTCTTTTTCGCTCTCCTTCTTTCAGGCATAAATCTTCAGGCAGCCGGATGCAGCTACTCTGGGAAAGTGCTAATTAATCGACTGAGGTCAAAAAGTTGTGGGTCAATCTGGCAGATTTATATAACATGTTTTCACTAGCTAAGATGCTGCTGGATGTCAGTTGTTTTCCGTTTTTGGTGTCTCAATTCCAAACAAAAATACATATTATTGCTTTAATGACTATACTTTTGATGAAAGCATACAGACAGAACAAAACCCGGAAATATTTAGGACTTCTGATCTCTTTAAGCTAGTTTAATTTGTATAAAAATGAAATAGAAAAATAAAGCAAGACATGCAACATTCAGTTAATTATGTTTTTACTGTTGAAAAATGTGGCTTATATTAAAAGCATTAGAGGGCGGTTTTTAATTTAGTAGTTTAGGTCAGTAATAATTGCTTAGATCTGGAGCAGAAACTGTCACATAGTTTTCAGACAAACCTCCTGGCAGCAACTTTTTTTTTCTAAAAAGTTTTTTAGTTGACTTGTGGCAAACTTCCTTTGTTAGATCCAAAGCATGGGGATTGCAGTTATGTAGCATTAGCTTAAATGTAGATCTGTGGATCTACTTTGTTACTAACAGGCATAAAATAGTATTTTTGCACCAAGGTGATTCCCAAAGAACTGTTTTCAGCCAAAAGTCAAAAATCAAGCAAAGTCCTGATACAGGACCTGAGAGATGCATCTGGCCCTTCAGTTGATCCACCTACTGTTTGCTGAGGCCTCATCAGAAATGGTCACAATGAAAGGGCAAAAATAATCAATTCTTCAGGAGGGGAAATAGGGAGAAAAAGCTAAGGTATGCCAAATTACACAAGAACTGAGCTGAAAATCAGTGGTAACATGTCTTATGGAGTTATAAATCCAAATTTGAAATTTTTTGCTTAAATTGTTGTCAATATATATACAAAGGAGGTCAAGAGAGGTCGTACAGTGAGTCTACAGCAATCTGTAAAACACAGTGGAGTAAAAGCATACGTGGATAGAAAAACACAATGAAACACCGTCAGTCATGGATTGGCCTCCCCAGAGCTCGGACCTCAACATTACTGAAGCAGTGTGGGATCATCTTGACAGAGAACAGAACAAAAGGCAGCCAACATCCAAAGAAGAGCTTTGAATGTCCTTTAAGAAGCCTGGAGAACTATTCCTGAAGACTACTTAAAGAAATTACAAGAAAGCTGCCTAAAAGAGTTCAGGCTGTTTAAAAATAAATGTGGTCATACCGAATATTGACTTTCAAGTTAGTTAGAATTATATAAACTCTGTTTATACTATATTTCCATTTATGTCTGCATGCTTCTATAAATCACTTCACCTATTTCCCATTCTCCTAGCAAAATATAAAGAAATGAGGGGTGGCTCAAGAGTTTTTCACAACCCATCCATCCACATACATCGCATTCACATCTACAGCCAATGTAGAATCACCAGGCATACTTGTGTATCTTTTGGATTGTGTGAGGAAACAGGGAGTACTGTGGGGTCGTGGAGACAATAATTTTCAAATTAAACATCATCTTGTATCAAATCAGACTAAATATATCAAATAGACTAAAACTAATGACTGAGACCATAAATTAATCAGGAAAGTGTTTACTGAGGTCATAGCTGAGTAGATTAGAAAGTATGTAGATTTAAAGCAATTCCTCACTGCTCTTAAGACCTGGAGGCTACATCCATCACTACATCTATGCACTTGTGATGTGTTGCAAAGTCTTAGTGAATCAGCCAGCCACCTTTAATACAAAAGACAAGAGATTTTAAGATAATAAATGCTTTACTTGTCCCATATATGGGAAATTCTTTAAATGTCATTCTTTACTGGGATTAATTCTTAAAATTCTAAAATCTGGATAGTACTGTGGGATGGACTCTTCAGACAATTTATTTTGCCCCAGGTCAGTATGACTGCAGGCTGTTCAGCATTTCCTCTATGGTGCATGCTTCACACTCTTCCTGCCCTGTGTGTAATTTACCAGAGTAGTTTCCTGTGCTTCATCGTTGTGAATCACTGGCTGGCTGCTTTGCCAACAGCATGATGACGTGCTGCAGTAATAGATGGCTTCTTTTTGGGTAATTAATAATCAAAGGTGTAATTTAGATGCCCTGGATTTACAGGGCTCTTAATAAAGTTTCATACTCCCATACTCCCTCGAGCAGAATGACTCATGCAGTGAACAAGTTTTTGGTTTTTATCATTGCAGACTTAATTTTCTCCTTTGATGAGTGTTTTATTTCCTCACTGTTGGACACTGTACTCTCTATCTTCTATGGCAATATGTGAGAATTTGCAAGATCCATCAAAATAACAGGAATGACGTCTCCCTTACACCTCTTTTTGTCAGGACTTACTCATGACATTTTGACCTTAGCACTCCACCATTTTCAGTCGAGCTTTACATTATAGAACAGGCTGGCTGGAACTTCTCAGGGATATCACAGGAATTGAGTAATCGCGTGGCACGACTAGATTCTGCCCTTTAATTATCCTCCACCAATGTTTGCTGGAGCAGTTTTTTTTTTCTTCGTCCTGTTTTCTTTCTATACATTTTTTCTCTCTCTGCTGTGCTGTCACTGTCTTGCTCCTTTCATCTGTGTCCTCAGCTGATTGTGGGATGGTGTGAATTGGAGGGTAGAGTGCATCCAATGACCAAATGACATACCATCACTGACACGCCACTCTCTTCTTCACGTAATGACTCTTAAAGCTTCCAGCCATGTCCCCACAGGCCAGACTGTACCCTATGCCCTCACACTATTTAATCTCCGTGATTCATATCAGACAAGTCAAAGCATAAGCACTCACCCTTTAAACACCACAAGAAGAATTTACTGTCAGGTGAACTCCAAGCACTGAGTAGTAATGTATTTGGGTAGTGCCTTTGCTCATTAAAAAACTGAGAAAAAAGTTGGCTTATTCAAACCAAAATTTAGAAAAGGTGACATTGTTTTGCAGTTTCAAAAGAAAAAAAACTTTAAAGGTACACTTAAAAGGTACCAAAATATGCTGAATTTGCAGTAAATTTTTTACAGCAAAGCTTCCTTTAAAGAAAATATTAATTTATTATTAACAGTGGTTTTCAATAATGCTACAGTCACACTAGAGAAAACGGTGGTTGGCATGACCAAAATCATTGCGACCATGTGCAATTAACTTGCACACTTCTTGTTGCCTTTGAAAAGGCTGCTTCGAAGATGGGGATCAGACCTCACAATCAGTTGCCGTCTTCAAAGTGACTTTGCTGCATTTAGATGGTGATAAAACAGCAAGAAGACTGAGTCAATTTGCTCTCAGACAAGTAGATTGCATTTACATGTCATAGGGGCGCTGGTTTGTTTCTGTTTTGTTTGCTTGCTCTTCTCTCCCTGTCAGCTCGCAGGCACCCTCCTTTGGGTAGGCGGAGTTCTGGGTTCATTGCTTTCCACCACTTGCAGCTGTTCCTTATCCCCATCATCAAGGCCAGGATAAAGGACCAGCGGTGCCTCCCAGTCTCCGCCAGATAGTCTGCTACTCACAAGTGGTAATCGGCTCAGGCCAACTTTATGACTCTACTTAATCTTCTGTGTACTCACGTCTCCTCTCGTGCTCCTAGTGTTCCTTCGTTGACTACGGATTCCTCACTCCAGCCTTCAACCCCAGGACTGCCCTACTCACCAGCTCTCACCTGCTCTGGACTGCATCCCCGCTTCACCTCCACCTGCTCACCCTCACCGTTTCCTTCACCGACTACCACCAGCGCCCGCCTCCTCCTCTGGGAAGTTCCCCCAGGACCCCTTTCAAAGTAAGCTCAATTCTTCCACTACTCACCCTGGGCTCTCCTCACAACTTGGACCCATACTAACGTCTCTGTCTTCTCCCCAGAGGGCAACCCACCCCAGGTCCAAGTGGAAACCACTAACGACCGTGTTTCATTCTCTGACGCTAATCCTGCTCTGTGCATCCCCAATAAAGACTGTTCATTCATAGCCTTGTCTCCGCGAGTCTGCTTCTGGGTCCAACTTTTGTATTCAGCCAAATAGGCCTTTGACAGAGGGCTTGTTTAAAAGGGACTTTTGATGCCAAGTGTAAAGGAGGTATGCAGCACAGGGCCAGACACCCAGACTCAGTACACAAAGACGTTAAAGTTCAGGCTTCATTCCTGGTTTGACAGGCGACACTTTTAACAGGCCCATAACTTGTCTGCACTGGTACCAGCAGAACAAGTGTATAAATCATAAATCAAACAGTTCACTGTGGCTGCGACGTAACTGCTTTTAACACAGATGACTCAGACAGAATGAAAGAAGGAGAGCCAGAAAGATTTTTACTGCTGCGATCCATCCATCATAGAATGTTTGTAGTGAATAATCAGCTGCACACAGGTTCAGCCAGTGTAAATGGCCTTTGATCGTTACAGAAGGTGATCCGTTAGACCGTCTTTGTCCATTCTGGCCATCTGCTCATCATAAAACATCTGTGATGCTGCCATAATTTGTTCAAACACTGAGAAAATATGCATTTCACAATTGCATTCTGACTTGGTAAAAGTACAGTGAGTGGACCAGTTTAGTTGGCAAAAACTCTCCACATGTCAAACCCTATATTTAAAACTTTGCAAATGAGATTTGGAGGAAACCTTTGGAAATAATCTAACATTATTATCCCCATAAAACTGTCTACATCATTAATTGTACATTTAATTGTACAAACATGTTGAGCTCCCATGTTTAACTTAGGTTTACTAGCCAAAACTTGCTAAAATGAATTTTTGCAATCTGTGAGCAACTGATGGATATCAGCATCAAACTGTTAAATTAATACAATGAGTAATGAGAGTTCTGCCCTTCAACTTCACAGTGTCATTTGTCATTTATGAGTGGCTTTACCTGCCACCTTGTCAGCATGTCCACATGCTCCAACAACGTGTGTCATTGAGAAAACATGGCCCGAGACCTTGTTTTTTTGTCCACATCCATCCATCACAGCTGCTTCAACGCTAATCAAGTCAGCAGTGCACCTCCTATACAGACTGCTGGTTTCTTGTAGAAAAAAAGACTGCCCTTCACCTCACTTGACCACCAGCAAGTGCTCTGTAGTAAAAATGATCCCAACACACACACACACACACACACACACACACACACACACACACACACATTAATTTCCCTTCACTGTCTGCAAACTGATGTGTGAGTTGGATTCCAATTTCCGGTTTCTGTTTGGCATAAAATGGCAACATGAGGCAATTGATGAATGAAGGGTTTATATGGGCAGTGGCCTACATGAATGTTAGTGTGTGACTGATAGCTGCATCCATCACTTGAATGTCATTATTCAAAACACATCAAGGAACTATAGAGAAAAGTGGGTCAAAAGAAGGAGAACTTGGTGAGTGGACTGATATGACATAAGGGAGGGCTGTATCGGGGCATTTGAAGTTTAGCGCTGGCTCTCCACCCCGTGACAAATCGCAGCAGCACCAGAGTTAATGTCAACGCAGTAACTAAATTAACATTATATGGGCGAACCTGAGAGCAGAGACAGCAAAGGTGGAATTTACCTCAGGGTCCTGGAAAGTTAACACATAATCCTCCATCAGAGGAATACCTGATGAGGACATGTTTATATGTATGAGCATTGCTGACACTTTTTATATCCCCATGAAATGGTGTAGCAGATGGTAATAAAATTCGCACGCCTACATGTTAATGTTTCGTGCTGGGTTATATGTGTTTGTATTCATGTATGTGAGAGAGGCACAAACATTGTTGTGAGGAGGAGGAAATATCTAGTAATACTGTTTTCCTTGACCAAATACAATAAATATAGTAATGACATTAAATAATATTTTCTATAATCTTTTTGTGGACATTTAACATTATACTACAAACTTATATTAAAACATCAGGTGTTAGCTTGTACATGATGTGCAAGCTAACACCTGATGCTAAAAAATAGAAATTGGGTGATGGCAAGAAATCAGAAAAGGCATTTACATGCACAGCAATAACCTGGTAAATTCCCCAACCCCAGAACTATATTTTTTAACCAAGATTCAAATATTTTGAGTGAATTAAGGAAATATGAGTCTACAACCTAAAGATTTTTGGTCAGACCTTTCCCACTAGCAGCAGAGAACAGTGGTGTTTGTAGAGAGCAAATATAGTTGTTTTTTTTTTTCCTTTTCCAAACATGTTTGAAAGAGCCTTGTCAATATCATTTTTAGTTCAACTTTATAATTCTTTGAAGACAAGAATCCACAGCTACTGCTAAAATATGAACTTTTATTTCCACCCTCTCTGCAACTGCTGTTAATACTATGTCAGAAGTCAGTGTCAGTCACATGCATTCTTTGTTTCTTCAGCATCTAGACAAAGAAAAAAATTCACATTTTTGTGAATTGAAAGCTTTAAGGTTTCTAATATGTTTTTCAGACTGAATGCACAGATGGATGGGAAGAAAATGCAGAGGAGAATTTGTGCTAACAAGCAAAAGCTTGTAGATTACCCAATTAATTGAAAGTGAAAGTTTATTAATTCAGAATGAAAATATTTAATTGCTTGCCTTGCCTGCCTTTGCTTGATCTGACAGCAATTACCAAACCAATCCTTCATGCTGTATCCCTCACTGAACAGTTAAAATGAAAAATGGTTTACATCCACACGGTAATATTGTATAATATAACAAAAACATATTCATATCTATTTATTATTTTATTTGCATCAATGAATATGCTTAACACAGAAACTGAAAAACATTAAGAGTGCTCTGATGCATTTTGATGCATTTTTACAGTACTGTGCAAAAGTCTTGAGCCACCCCTCATTTCTTTATATTTTGCTAGGAAAATGGGAAATAGGTGCAGTGATTCTTTTTAAACATGTGCAAAAATATATGGACATAGAGAACATAAGACAAACACAGAGTTTGTACAACTCTAACAAGGTTGAAAGTCAATATCTGGGTATGACCATCTTAATTCTTTGACACAGAAGTGAACTCTCTTAGGAAGCTTTCTTGTCATTTCTTTAAGGAGTCTTCAGGAATAGTTCTCCAGGCTTCTTGGACACTGCTTTGGATGTTGGCTGCCTTTTGTTTTGTTCTCTGTCAAGATGATCCTACACTGCTTCAATAATCTTAATAAAGTCTATCTGCACTTGCAATTAAAGTCCATTGTAATGTGCAGATTGGTTAACTTCACAAGCAACGATAGCATGCCATGAGAAAACAGTTGGAACCTCATACTAAAGTAATAACTACTGATATGGACCTTTCCATGTGCCATCCTGAGTGCTACTAACAAGTATCATTTGACAAAGTGCAGTGAAGCAAAGTTAAATACAAGGCAGGAGAAAGCCAGATATTACTTATTCCCAACACCTAACACCATGGATATCTGTTTGAAGGGAGGAAAAGCCGTGCAAACACAGGAAAAACATGCAACAATAAAACAGAAAGAACACTGTGGCCTTGATGTCTGTGTTGCTGAAAGAGGGCAATTTTGAAAGTTACTGCAGTACTATCAAAAGTTTAACAGCAGTGAAAAGAAAATCATTTCAGAGGTCTCGAGCAGAGAGGGGAAGCAAGAGTGAGAGATTTCTTTATTCAGCTGAAGCATAATGATTTTACGGGGCAGTGAGGAGAGGAACAGAGTGAACCGAATGGTCTCACAAGCGAAAAAAAAAAAACCCTTCTAAAAATATACTGAATGCACAGTGATAATGCACAGTTCAGTGTGTTTGGGTATAGTTGTGATATTCATGTTGTTGGGAGACATGGGAAACCCTTAATTTAAATCAAGGAATTTTGGAGTGAAGACTCAGTTTAAGGTTAGGCCAAGATTAGATAAGTGGTAGGTTTTAGCAAATAATAATGTGATATAGTACTGTAGATCGCTGGGAAATGAGTGTAAGTCAGTGTGTGGGTTTGTGCATACAGTCATAGCACAGAAGACATTTCTTTTTCAGTCTGCTGCTCCAGAGGTCTCCAAGTGAACACAGTGAATTTACTGGCTCAGTTAAAGCTTCTTTAAAGCAGGTTTTGGGCAGACTTCGGTCAGGAAAATATTGCTGAAGGTGGCAGCCCAGGGGATAACAGAAACACAAACCCAAGAGGGAGGGAGTGAGACCAAATCTGTCACGGCATGTACGCTGGAGGTTATAGAGGATTCTAATGCAAGACCCGACAGACTCAATTGACTATACTCAAACTGTTATTATACACAGGAGGCAAACACAGAGAATAACTTGCACAGGGACATTCACCAGGGGGGAAGTCACTGGTATTGGGTTAATCACAGAGAGGAGAGTTTTTGGACACAGACACTGGGCTTATGATGGGATTCACTGGGAGAGAGGAGAGCACTGATAGATCCAGGTGGAGGTGTTAGATGAATCAACACAGTTCCAAAATTTGTATGAAGTGAATGAATAGTCTTACTTGTGAGAGTCACTGGAAAAGTCCAGGGGGCACTGGTTTGCTCGCAGAAGGTCGTAGGAGGGAGGGCAGGGTAACGAGGCAGAGAAGGCTCCAGAGAACGTTTTCCAAAGTGAACCAGCTTTGTTCGGCAGGTATGTTGATTCGCAGATGCAGCGGCTCCTCGAACCCACTGAGAGGCTAATTGAAACAGGCACAAGGAGAATAATGTTGGAACGAGGTTTACAAAGTGCAGGGAAGGCCACAAGGAAGGGCCTGATTATCGCACTGGCTAAGCAGACAATCTGGCGGAGACTGGATGCGAGAGCTGGTTCGTAAGTATCAGTGAGTAGATGAGCGGCAGATGTGCAGGCCGAGGAAGACACGGTGACGGCTCCACCCAAAGGGAGAACGATGCCTGCCCAACCCAACCTAGACCTGAGGAAGGAACTCAACAAAGAGACAAAAACACAAGCAACTAGTGCCTACCATGCCAAAATCTCCCTGTACAGATTATTGTCAAATGGTCCCCAACCTTTTAGGCGCTTCCACATCATGTATGATGGACTTCAGCAACTGAGTCTATGGGGGAAAAAATATTCCTCCTAAAAATGAGAACACTTGAACAATTTTAACATTGATTTTTGGTGTGATTTTGAATCAAGCCTTCAGTGGGTTGATCATTTTGGTTTCCACTGACCGTCATTTTGTACTCAACAAATTACACAAAGTATGGCATTTAATGTTTTCAACTTGAATATTTAATTGATCAAGGATCCAGTGTGGGATTTAAGTGTTACCTTATTTTTTGTGCAATACATGCATACAGTTTTTATGGATTGTCTTTTTATGAAATGGTTAACCTGAGTATACTTCTGAGAGAAAACAACAAATAGTCTTTACTGTATTATCTCCCTATGCACCGACATCACCTTTTCCAATGAGCACAATTACATGTCAATGATGTTAATAGAAAGTTAATAGACTCAGATGAACACTTGGCACGTGTCTTTCTTGTTAATTTATCTCTGATTCTACTGCATTTAGCTGCAATATCCTCCCAGGCTTTTCTGTGTTTTCCCCTTTTCGTCTTTCTTCCATTGCCTGCGCTGTTCATTTTCTGTCCACTCATCTCTGTCATTCTCACTGCAAATGCTTACTGATCGTGTGACTAATCAAGTGTGATGGCAGGCAGAGATCATACTGTCAGGTGGGAATGGTGTGGCAAAGGTCTGCAGTTTTGAGTGAATGTAGCTGCCCCATGTCAATTTGCATTTTTAATGCTGGCCCTGAAACTCTTGAGCAATCAGCCACGGAAACTCTTCTAACACAGCACTTTCAGCAGCACTATAATAAAAATGTTTTAATACAACTGGACTGCCGGTGTTTGCAGTTTGATCAAGTTTGTATTTGTACTTTTAACTATTAATCCATTTATTTCTAATGTTTTCAATCATAATCTTATCTTTTAGCTGGTTTTCTCCATTTTTTTTCCCAGATGAGTTGCTTTACAATATTTCCATTACAAAAAAACACTCAGAGGCAGTGGTTCTCAAACTGGCAGGCCCCACAGAGCAGCCACTGCAGGACTGAGGAAAAATTTGAAGGTACACTTCTTTTTTTCTTTAAAGGAACAATACTACAAAGACAGAGATGACCTTCGTTTACCTAAAATAAAACTTGGATCCCTTTTTTATTTTTAATGTTTAATAAATATTGTTGGGCAGCTTCTGCTCTGACATCACAATTTTCTATGAAAATACTTTTTTTTTTTGTCGTTCTTCAAAACTTTACTTCAGGAACAGAGGGTAAGATTTTGGCCATGGCAGTAACCAGATATGATGTCACTGAGGTCTGCACATTGTTTTTTTTCTCTCTCTCTCTCAAAATAAGACAGTAAAAGATGGCACAAATCAATGTCATTTGAGATGGCTTTTACTTTGAAAACACTCTACGGGAAATTGTTATGGCCCGCCCCCCGTCCAGTGCCTCTGACTGGGTTGTGTTTAGAGGGTTAGGTTGGTGCATAAAACATGAGCAATGAGAATTGTTTGGTTAAGGCATGATTAGTGAATCAGACACACATTAGCACCAGAGACATTGAGTCAGTAACATTTCCCCTTGTGCTATTTTAACACTATCCCCACCAACGACAAAATAATCCAGCAGTCAGACTTTTCACTTCATGCAACAGTGTTCAAAATCCAACTTTCTGCTCTTTCTTTTGACATATATTTATATCTATATATATTCATAGAACAAAAATATTCTGGGAGCTCTTGAATGATTAGTGTTACTGAGTCACTGGTAAGTTCAAAGCAATATTTGGGTTGGGAAAGTGTTAGTGTCAAGTTAAGGAAAAATGTATTTTGTTATTTTGTTTTATTTCATTGCTTTACACACAGAACATGCATCTTCCATATTTCTATATACACAGTTGCTCCTGCAAAAGAGGGAAGCTGAACAAAATAAAGCCCTTTACAGTTTTCAAAATTTCTGGTTTTGGTTGTTTTGCAACTCTAGCACCTAGTCTCTTCAGAAGTGTAGCCTTTTCTAATGGAGCACAAATGCTACACCTTAAATATAATACATATATTTCTGGACCTCACTCATTTCTAAACCCTGATTGTGACCACATTTGGCAACACTTATCCCCAGCTATTAAATCTATAAAAGTTTTCATTATATTTAATAAATGAGCCTGGAAAGACACAGATTTAAACTGTTAAACTGATTGGCAGTATTTCTGTTTTTTTTTTTTTGTTTGTTTAATTTGTAACTTACATAGATATTTTGCTTTTTTAGCAAAGAGGGAGGACAGCAAAGCAAAGTAAATCTATTTTATGATGAATAATTCCAAAATTGATTCCATTCAGTTTTTTATATTTCCAATGTTGTTTTTAAAGTACAAAGGAAGAACACAGAACATCAACATTATGAATCAACTATTTGTACCTAGATAGTCTCTGAAACTTAAAAAGAAAGAAAGAAAGAAAGAAAGAAAAGAAAAAAGAGAGAAAGTAGCAATACATAAACAATATTTTCCTTCAGTAACTATGAAGGATAAAGAGGCACCAGTGTGGTTAACTTTCAGTGCTTTCCCAATTATATATTGTCAGCTAATACTTAAAAGGACATTTCCTACTTTTACTTGTGTGAATGCATGAGATTTACTGAGTTCTTGGAATTCTCTATTCCAGTAGATTAACAGGTACATGCCAGATCTGAGTGTTCACAACAGAAATGATAAAACAACAATTAAAGAAACAGTGCAGAAAAGCTACTGCAGTTTGACAGTGTGGAAACATAAGCAGCTCAAAATACAAACTGGATGCAAATACATCAGTTCATGCTGTGATATTAAAATGTATGAAGAATGATATTATTACTTTTCTTACTACCGCATGCAACAATTATCAAATCCATTATAGTGCACAAATCAGTGGTTGGATGATATAAGTTCCAAAACTGGTATGAAGTTTGGTGCAACGGAAGAGAGGCTTGACTTTCTGTTTCTAAGCTAAAAAATCAAGTCAGACCTCCACCTGTTTATCATGAATTTAACATTTAGTAACTGCATCAGATCAATACTGGACTTAGCAAAACACGTTGCAGAAATCAAGGGATTCATGTCATGCCTCAGCTCCAAAAAAACTTGTACTTTCAAGATGTGAGGGAAAAAAAAAAACAAGAGTGATTTTTGTCAAGTTATCTCAGCCATAAAAAGTCCACACTGTGGAGGAAACCAACTGTCTGATCTCAGAACATTTTTGAGGGCATCACAGAATAGAATCCAAAATATACCACTTTTCCATGCAAAGGTCAGTGAAAACATTCTTCCATTGTGTGTGCCAGCAGGATTATGCTAAAACCAGATTTCATGAAACTTGGTGGAAAGATGGAGCATGTGATTATACAAAACTCAATTCCATTTGGGCGCAGTTCTGGATCACTTTTTTTTTTTTTGACATAAGGCACTGGCCTTATGGGACAGTCACAGTAAACGGTGGTTGGAGACCCTGCCACAAACAAAATTATTGTGGCCATGTGCACAATGAACTTGCTCTGTCATTTGCCTTTAAAATTGTTGCTTCAAAGATGGCAACCACGTCTGCAACTACTTGCAGTCTTCAAAGTGCTTTTGGTGCATCCAAATGGAGATCAAACAGTGATAAGAGTTAGTCTGCTATCAGTTTGTGTGTTGTATATTGAGTTTGTGCTAATACAGCAATTAATGATAAATCTGCAAAAATTGCAAATCTGTTGGCATCTACATTCAGCCAGAGTCCAGCCAGAATCTCATGGATATGAAACAGAAGTTCAGACCTTCCTCCAGAAATAGTGATGTAGTTACTGCAAAATGACATGAGCACTCGACAACCTTGCTTTTATAAAGGAATATAACCAGAATACAACCAGTTGGCAATCAGCTTAGTCGAGTGCCCTATTGCAAATAGAATCTGTCTGCGTTTATAAATTAAACAGTGATTATTTGCAAAACTTCACCAATCTGAGAGTGATTGCGCTTAGTCCAAGTTGGACCTTGGTTTTTTGGAGACAGGTTGACTCCCATAAGGTGACCTGTGCGATCACCTTGCAATTGAAAGTGGCTACCTAGTGCACACTCAACCTCTACTTGCAATCGGTCATTCAAAAGCAAAAAAATTCAATGCAATGTCTGGACAACTAGTGATTTTTACTAGTTGTTAGATTAGTAAGTTGAGATTTTTCTTCCATTTTTAACTCTAGCATGAGTGACCCATTAGCAGAGGGCTTAACTCCCCAAGAGTCTTTCTGGATCTTGCAATAGTTCATCATTATGTCCTATGAACCTGAAACAAACATACAATTTCTTAGGTCCTCCACTCTCTTTGACTCCCAGTTTTACACTCTGTGGACTTTCCATACTTGAAACAGGAATGAAACCACAGATGTCTTTGTTGAATTTGCTACTAATCACATACTGTTGATTTTACTTCAGTTCCTTATTATTATGTTTTTCCTATTTTTGACTGTTTGATTGGTTGTTTTTATGTGTGATTGTCTAGTTACAGATGCAGCATGGGTTGAAATGAACTTAATTAAGATACAATGGTAATTTGATTTTGACAAAGCTATAGGCAGACATTATGTGTATAATAATAGATCACCTCATAAAATAAACATCATGTTATTGTTTGAAAGGGGGTCTACAGTGAAATGTATAAACCATGTTATTTGTCGTAAAATTTAAAAAATGCCTTGCCCATCATTTTTACATGCTTCCTTTTGACATAATGATCCATCTCAATAAACATGAAGACCTAAATTGTTGCTATGAATTTATCATTCTAATGTACTGTACTGCAGGTGTGTTTATTTTTAATCAACAACAGCCACAGTATGAACTGGAAGCCTAATCATCTCTGAAACAAATATTATTTTAGACATTTACATTTGACACATCAATTTCTTCCTCGTTAAATAAAACATTTGCACAAGCCATGCATTCCACACTGACTGCCAGGAAATGTAAACAATGTAGACACTAGTAAATGAGCTATAACTCTTATAGGGAATCCATTTTACTCAGAGGAATATTTACCTAACAGCTACTGGCAACATTTAGATTCAACAGACAAATAGAAATCTTATATTCAATATTTTCATTTTAATAATGAATCACATGGCTAATTATATATGAATAGTGACCCTCAGAGACAAGCCTGCAGAGAATTATCACACGGATTCTCAGTTTTTCTCAGCTGTAATAATCCTTTTACCATTTGTCTAATTTTACAGCCTGCAACCTTACTGTTTTGGTTCACCTACATCACTGTCATGGCATTATCTGCCACAGCAGGCAGCTGTTTCCCATGAAAAGGTTGTAAAAAACAACTGAACACTACTCACTAGCACAATTTTTGCATTTTGCTGTTATAAAGTCAGATATATTTCCCTCGAGAGAAGAGAAGAAAAAGATAAAAGGAGACTGAGAATTGGACTTTAATTCATCAGTTGGACACAAATGTTGCTCCAAATGAATTCTAATCTCCACTAAAACATTAACAGAGTCACTGTATCAATGTTAAAGGTGATGTGATGATTTCAATTTAATTCAATTCAATTTTATTTATATTCAAATCACAACAACAGTCGCCTCAAGGTGCTTTATATTGTAAGGTAAAGGTATTGTATTGTAAGGTAATGCCCTACAGTAATAGAGAGAAAACACCAACAGTCAGACGACCCCCCTATGAGCAAGCACTTGGCGACAGTGGGAAGGAAAAACTTCCTTGATGAATGAATGAAATGAATTTCCCTCTGGGATCAATAAAGCTATTCTTATTCTTATTCTTATTCTTATTCTTATTCTTATTCTTTTAACAAGAAGAAACCTCCAGCAGAACTAGGTTCAGGGAGGGGCAGCCAATATGGGATAAAAATGCTCTCTCTTTCTAGTCCCTGTCAGTACTCTCGCTGCAGCATTTTGGATCAACTGAAGGCTTTTCAGGGAGCTCTTAGGACAGCCTGAAAATAATGAATTACAATAGTCCAGCCTAGAAGTAATAAATGCATGAACTAATTTTTCAGCAACATTCTGTGACAAGATGTTTCTAATTTTAGAGATATTGCGCAAATGTGAGAAAGCAGTCCTACATATTTGTTTAATATTCCCATTGAAGGACATATCCTGGTCAAAAATGACTCCAAGATTCCTCACAGTGTTACTAGAGGCCAAGGTGATGCCATCCAGAGTATCTGGTTAGACACCATGTTTCTAACATTTGTCCATTTACATCAACGAATTGGTGTCTGTTAGATAGATTTGATTCAAACCACTGCAGCACAGTACCTTTAATACCTACAGCATATTCTAATCTCTGTAATAGAATATTATCGTCCACAATATCGAATGCTGCACTGAGATCTAGCAGGACAAGCACAGAGATGAGTCCACTGTCAGAGGCCATAAGAAGATCATTTGTAACCTTCACTAATGCTGTTTCTGTACTGTGATGAATTCTGAATCCTGACTGAAACTCTTCACATAAACCATTCCTCTGCAGATGATCAGTTAGCTGTTTTACAATGACATTAAAAGCTGGCACTAATTTTAAGATATGAGGTTTTCTCCAGTTATCAGGACAGTCTACATGAAATTCAAACTTTTTGTTGACTAAGGCCTCATTCACACAGACCAGCAGTGCTGTGCAAAAGTCATGAGTCACTCCTCTTTTCTTTATATTTTCCAATAATTTGCTAGGAAAATAGAAAATAGGTGCAGCAATTTACTTTAACATGCAAAAATGCATGGATATAGAGCATACAAGGAAAAAACAGAGTTTGTACAATTCTAACAAGGTTGCAAGTCAATATTTGGTATGACCACCTTTGTTCTTCAACACAGCCTGAACTCTCTTAGGCAGCTTTCTTGTCATTTCTTTAAGTAGTCTTCAGGAATAGTTCTCCAGAAATTCTTGAAGGACATTCAAAGCTCTTCTTTGGCTGCCTTTTATTCTGTTCTCTGTTAACATGATCCCACATTGCTTTAATAAAGTTGAGATCTAGACTCTGGGAAGGCCAATCCATGACTGATAATGTTCCGTTGTGTGTTTTTCTACTGAGGTAAACTTTGGCAGTGTAATTATTATTATTGTCATTGTCATTGGCTTATTTTCATGATGGAAAATGAAGCCTGGCTGCCCTTTTTTGTATTCACCACCTATGTACATGTTGAGATCATTTCTGATGAGGCTTTGGCAAGCAGTAGATGGATCAACTGAAGGACCAGTTGTATCTCCCAGGTCCTGTGTCAGGTCTTTGCTGGATATTTCCTATTTCTTAAGGATATGACTTTCACATACTGTTCATCAGCATCAGCTGTAGAGAATTTTTTAGGCCGGCCACTTTTTCCTTTGTCCTCCACTTGTCCTTGAGATATCACAAGTTTATGGCTAATAGCTCTTTGGGAATCACCTTTTTGGTACAAAAATACAATTTTATGTCTGTCAAACTGTGTTATCTTTGGTATTTTTAAATTTTATTTAAAAATTTATTTTTAAATAAAATTTATATTTCCTATTTCTTTATTTTTAAAGAAATAGAAACAAATGATGTGTTTTTGTGACAGGCTGCCAGTAACAAAGGGCCTAAAGACACAATTTAAAATTGGTTCTTTGCTAAGTTGTCTGTTATATATAGACACAACACTGGTTCATCCCTTGAGTTAGGTCCCTCTTTATGCTTGAATGATTCATAGGTCAGCATTAAGTGTCTTAACAAACAAAGCCACATAAAAAGCATTCCTCTAAAAAGGACTGGTGTCATCGTCTTTTGAGCTTAGTTATTTTTTGTATTATGAGAGGTTTATGCTTTTGTTCTGGAGTGCCTTTGTGTTTACTGTTCTGTATTCTTGGAGTGTTTCTGGTTTTGTATTATTCCTTGAATATCTTTGGTTTTGTATTCTGGTCTTTGTTCATGAAGGATTCATGTTCTTAGTTTCTTAGTCTTAGTTTCTGATATTAGTTTTGCTCTTTGGTTCTCCTGTTTCCCTGTCTCATCCCCATGTCTGGTGCTCTCTCTCTCTCTCTTGTTCTGCCTCTCTCTCTCTCTCGCTCTGTCTCTGGCTCTCTCGCGGTGTCTAGTGTGATTGTATTCAGGTGTGTTTCCCAGGTGTGTCCTCTCTGCTCTGTTCCCACCTGTTTTCCATCCTCTCGTTACCCTGTAG
>VUQS01075702.1:0-26903 GCA_015108495.1 Heterochromis multidens
GCTCATTTTGCTCTGCCCTGCCTACTGAGAAACCGGACCCCGGGTCATCTGCATACTAACAGTGATTGGATGTTTAGCTGGGGGGAGGGTGAGTGGGGGGATCTCTGCCGAGTGGCGTGTGAGCCTGCGCACAACAGAGCACGGAGGGAAAGAGCGAACAAGAGGTGAAACCTATCATCTCATGTGTGCCTTTTCCAGTGGATTTTTCAGCTACTGTAGTAAATCTTGTCCATATTCAGTTTGTAGGTAATCTATTATTTTCTTTCTCAACTTCTAAAACTTTGATTTAAGGGGGCAGGACGTTTGTTTAAGGGGGCGCTGCCCCCTCTTGCCCCAGCGTAGAGCCGGCCCCGAGCCAAAATGCTTTCTTCCGGTGGTGTCATTCTTGCCTAACATACTGTGGTAACCAAGATAATGGAGGAGAAACATGTTGCAGATGGAAGAATGTTACCTTTTGACTTGTTGTAAAAGAGTCTCTTTATCCTTAACAACAATCTTATCCTAAAAGTAATTTTTTTTTTAAATTAATTAATTAATAAAATTAAATATAATTAAATTAAATTAAAAAAGGGAACACTTGATCATCACTGCATAACACAAATTCAGTTCAGCTTCAGGGATATCAGTCTGTCCACTTAGGAAGCAGAAACCTTTGCAAATCCATGTCACCTGCTTTGGTGCAAATTAAAGTGGGAACAGGTGCACTGGAGAGGCAACAACAAGACAACCCCAAAAAACAGAATGGTTTTGAGGGTGGTGGCCACAGACTATTGTTCTCTCTGTATCCCTCCTGACTGATTTTTCTTTCATTTGCTAGTCTCCTCGTCACTGGTGGTAGCATGAGACAATACCCATGGCCCATTCAGATAGTACAGATAGTCCAGCTCCTCCTGTTCCTCCTCACACAAAGGAGCAAATTGTGGTCCTGCTCCTGTGTTGATGCCCTTCTATGACCCTGTCCAGCTCTCCTTATGTAACAGCCAATCTCCTGGTGTCTCCTTCACACTCTTGACACTGTACTGGGGATAGGTATCTCCTCTAAGTACTCCTTTGAGCAGACATTCGAGAGTTATTAAGGGCAAAATGTTTAAATTCTTCAGAAAAATGATGAGTTAATTAAATTAACAGCAGTAGTTAAGACAAAAGATCACAAATCAGTCATGCTGTAATTCTGAAAAGGCTTTTGACATCTGCCAAGAACTTACATCTATTTTTTTCTTTAAATATATATATAGTTTTCCTTATGACATAGTTTGCTTTTACTTGCACCTGTTCTGGGATGTATAAAAGGTCCTTGAGATGAGGCAGCTTACGTAAATGGTTGTGCAAGTGGATATGGCATCATTTATTGTCAAGGACTGTGTGAACATGTGCAGCTTTGTGTGATTTCTGCATAATATAAGCAATATTTTTATTTATATTTATACCGATATTTTATTTAACAAATGCACACAGGTAAAACGAAGACTGATGCACTTTGGTATATATGGAAAAAAAGGAAGGATGTCAAAAGAGAGGGCAAAAAACATTTTCAAGGAAAGAAGACTATATCCTATCTCACTCAAGATAAGGTGAACTTGAGCATTCAAACCATGCAAGGGACTGAATTTCTTTATATTTTCATCATGCGGAAGACTCAAGGCAACTTTATGGGTGTGGATTTGCTCGTGAAATTGTTGCCTATTATTGAGAATTCAAGGTATCGCTTAGATATCGTTTTTGTTGTTTGTTTTAAGTAAGAATCAGATGCAATCTTTGACTGCAGTATCTAGTTCTTCCACAGACATACAGGTTGTAAATATTGTGGGCTTAAATCTGTAGGAGAGTTCATTTACTTTGCAGCAATTTTAGCTGTGAGCCTTGGAAAAATAATAGCATTCATTAAAATGATCTCATTTCAGAATTACAGTGGTTCTCAAAGAGAACACATAGCCAAGGGGACTTGCTTTATTTGCTATGAATCATGAAATAAAAAGAAGATATTTAAAATGAGTAGGAACATCAAAACCTTTGATTACTACTGTACATGAAACATGCTACTTATATGTCCACTCAAGCTTCAGCTCAATAAATCAGGTGAAACAGAGTGGCATATATCATCAGACATGCATGGACCAATAGGTATAAATCAACACTCCAATATATTAAACAAACAGTAATTTCAGTTTCTGTAACGTTTCCATTGTTTTCATTTGCTTAAAGATTGGCTGTTGCTCTTAACTGCATGAGCTTAATGTGTCCTTTTTTTCTGCGGTGGTTTAACGTTACACTGCTGGAGAATAAGTGCCACCAGTTCATCCCTACCATTTATATTGGTGTATGAGCACATGCATTAATTAGCATTTTCTTTTGACATGTCTTCTGGGAATTCAATTAATTATCAGTTAAATTTATGTTAGAAACTGGCTCCTGTCTGAATTCATTTAGTGCCACAAATGACGCAGTATTATTTATCCTTTTCCTTAAAAAAAAACTTACATTTTTGCATGCTATTGTGCTACTTCTGTGTTATAGTAGGTTGTATACACTGTGTGCACTGTAGTTTTAGTCCATGCTTATTAATTTATTAGATTTACCGAATAAATATTATGACCTGCCATTCTGAATTGAACATGAACCAAAAAAGCAAATCATTTAATTATTACACTGACCAAGAGCAGGTCATGTTGCACTTCACTTCAGTTATTGCATCGCTGGAGTTCTTCCTCTCTCTTCCTCTCTTTTATGCAGTTTTTCTGGGTGGTAGTTTGCCAAGAAAAGTAAAAGTGCACCAACCAAGATAGGAAAGAGAAAGACTGTTAGTGTTGTGAAAATTGTCATGTTTGAAAGTTGCTCATATTCTGAAGAAGTGAAGACTTAGTGTTATGAATCAGATCCAATTTCATGCAGCATGGGAAAAAGAAGCACATCATTTTTAGTTCAGCCCCTGGAGTGCTGGGTTTGTTTTTTGGTTTTATTATGTTTGTTTGAGCTCATTTTCTCACTCGTTTCTAAGCCCTCATGTATACATGGATAGATGGGTGGTTGAACAAGGCAATACTGTATTTTTGAGTACCAGCTGCATTTATTTATTTATTTTTTTGCATCCTTCAAATTAGAAACAGTATGTTTCCTTTAATAACATCATTTCTCTGCGTTGTATAGAATAAACTCTTCAGGTGGCGGCTTCTATGAAATGAATGTGTATATTTCTCTCAAATGAAACTTGATCTAATTCATCACTCAATCATAAATTCCTCTCAAACACCACAATTCCACAACACTAGCCAGCAATCATATAAATCGAGTCCCCGGGAATGCAACTGGGCTGAGCAACAATTTTGGAATTGCTGCATAATTGACTAACTACAGCCATGTTGGCTCTAACTGAAACTGAAAACTCTGTGAAATTATAATTCTGTCAAGGTTGGCTGTGTGGCAGGCAGGAGACAAAAAATAAACTCAAAAATGGCTTTAATGCTGAGCTTTTGCCAAAATACAAAATAATGCAGGTCGGGAACAAATAATCCAAAACTACAACTCTTCCAGGAAAACACTCAATGAGGAAGGACACAGCCATGAGGGAGAATGCAATAATGGACAAGGGGAGACTGACACAATATATACACACACAGGATAATGAGGAAACAGGTGGGAGTACAGCTGAAACTAATCACAGATAAAGAGACAAGGGAAGCAGAACTAAACCCAAAGCACACGAGACAGGAGACTATCAAAATAAGACAGGAAATAGCTACTGCTGGGACCATGACTAAGACATTCAAACTTGATACAGAGACAGAAGATAAATAAACACGAAGACAAGATAGGAGGAACAAAATGGGAATACAAAATGGGATAAAAAAAAAACTATCGTCAACTTAGCGAGAAACTAAAGGGACAAAGACAAGAAATTCATAAGCACATGGAAAGTAAACGATAATCATAAACAGAAGGCTAAGGAGCTTGAACATAAATCCCATCCCAAAACCAAAAATACTGAATGAACCTAAAGAAACGGAGCACAGACTAAAGACATGAAATCACACCAAGAGGAACTCATATACGGTAAGGAAATAAACAAGTCATGTAAACACTCAACAATACATAATGCGGAACCATAAGACAAGAAGATAATCAAAACTTAAAAACTAGAAAAAGCCTAAACATCCCAAAAACTCAAAACCCTGGGTCCAAGACTCAGGAACCCTGACAAATTCCTTTTTACTTATTTATATTTGACTCCGTTCAGTTACATTGAGTATATCAGGAAGAGCCATATTCATGCTTGGATGAGAAGCCCATGGGAAGTTAGCCACCTCAGCTGTGGAAATCTAAGGTGGAGATTTTTTTATTTCATTTTATTTTTGCTAACTGAACTGCAGAAAGACACTATGGGCTTGCTGTAGGAAGAATCCTGAGGAAGCATACAGAAACATGGTAGATATTGTTTTTGTTGTTTAGTGTAAGTAAGAATCAGATTCTAACTTTGACTGCAGTATCCAGTTCTGTTCCAGTAACATAAAACTGCAGGAGAGTTTATTTACTTTCCACTAGTTTTAGCTATGAACCCTATACAAATAATAGCATTCATGAAAATTATCTTGTTTCAAAAGTAGTACAAATGATAGTAAGAACACAGTACGCTAAGCCCTGTTCTACTGTATTAATTAAAAAAAAGTTTGACATGTAAATACTTGTAAAGTATTCAACTCAGAAGTTTCATGAGGTAAACAAATCTTCCTAAAAAGCTCTGAGAGTGTGATGACACATTGTAGCCGACAACAGGATAGGAAAGAGGCTGGCTCAGTTGCAGATTGTACTCTCTTGAAACTCTCTTGTCCTGGAAAACAAACAAACAAGCAAAAAAACAAAAAAAAAACCCCTGTTGCACCATGTTGCCTTTACTCCATGAATTTGACTTGCCAACCAATTAGTCACACAGCTGAGCTTTAAACAGAATATGACTAGCTGAAGTAAGAGAACAAACACCTTCCTGCTGCCCCGTGCTGAGCTGGGGATGTCAGCCTTGCTCACGCGCCACGCAATGTTAAAAATCAGAGACAGAGCTGAACGCCAAGTACACATGAAAGGCTTTGTGTGGTAAGGGACTCAAAAGAGGGATGAAGGAATGAGGGCAGTGCGCGTACAACCCCCAGACTACTTTTTCATCCATTTTTGCCACACTTCCATCCTAAAGCACCTTAAGTATACACTCTCTTGCAGCACTCTCCTAAGGGGGCCAGACTAATTTGAATATTCCATGCTGTCTGACTTTTCATGTGATGCCCCTCTCTTTCTCAAGAGGCACAGATGAAAAAGGGAAGGGGGTGGAGTATGGGGTGGCGGATGGTGCGGAAAAGGAGAAATGATATCAGGGTATAAGGGGAAGTGGGGTGTGAGAGGAAGAAGGGAGAATGTAAGGAGGTTTGAATCCATGTTTATTAACTGTGGGGATGAATAGTTGAGTGGAAGGCAGCCTGCACTGCTGAAAAGGTATAATTTCTAAAGTGTAAGCATAATGTTGTCAAAACAGCATGTGTCAAAGCTACAGCATAACAAATGCATATAAACAAAACACAGCATGCCACTCTACATCTTGAGTTGAAAAGCTACTGCATAGTGTAAGTGCAAGTGCAGATCCACAGAATTCTAAATAGCTCCTAAAAACTTCAATCCAAAGTAGACCCCATATGGGAAATTCTCTTTTCATTGTGAAAAAAGACACAATGGGAAATTCAAAGTCAGACAATTCAACTTGGGGAATAAGCTAAAGTGCTTTCTTGCCAGGAATTCAAGATGCTAATTTAGGTACACGATGCAATTAGATGTAGCTCTGTAGGTGAAATGAGAAAGGAAAGGCGACTAGCCTCTACATGCTGGCACATGTCAACTGACACTTGAACTAATCTACTGCATGTTTTAACTGATACTTCAGCTACCCACAGTGGACACACTGAAACTCTCTCTGAATTCACCTGAAATGTAATCTCCATTTACCCCTTACAGGTCAACTGACACTTTTATTACTATTAGTCATATACTATTGACTATATACTGTCAACTGACTATTTATTACTATTTAACTCATTTCATAACTTTTTTCTCTTCTTTTTTTCAACCTCAGATTGTTACTACTCTTTGCTATAAACAGATACTGTTAATGGCAACTGTATAGCCAAATTTCAAGATAGCCAATATTGATTAGACTTAGCTATAGCTCACTTTCTCACTTTTTCGAGAAGTATTGTCAAAATCTGGTAAGTTTTTCTGGATGATTTCAGAGTACTGTTGAGTTCAGAGTTTCTGGCTGACAGGGAAAAACTTGACACTTGCTGACTTTCTTGCTAAATTGTATCTTTTGCAAACCATTTAGCTACTTGCTGATTTTTAAGCCCTCACGCCATGAGCCTGCTTGTTTACCACCCCCAGATGGATCTAGGGCTGAGACTGAGCTACACATAGACACTTTAGAATGAAGGCCAAGGGAAAAAAAAAAAAAAACTCTTACTGGGGTAACATAATTCCTGCTGTTTCCAATGCAGTTTCTTTTGTCTACATTTATTACAATCAAGCCTCAGTTCCTCAAAACAAGGCAGTGAAAAGCATCAGGAGTTTTAAGAAAATTGCTGAGCAGATTGGCAGGCTTTTGCAACATTTATATTCAAATGTCACATCGAATGAATGGAAGAGCGAGTTTGATAGATAAGAATGATTGTGTGATGAGATGGGAGCAAACACGGCTAAACATACTCTACTGTGGGATAAATATACTGTGAAAGAGGGAGAGAAATCAAAGACAAGGCAGTGATTAAGGAACAAAAAATATGCAGAAGATGGGAAACCTCTCCTTGTCCACTCCAAAGCTCACCATTCTGCTTTATTTTCTTTTCCTCCTCTCACAGTCCTTCTCCTCAACCATTCTCTCCATCCCAGTAGTGCAGACAGGATTAACCAATTTACTCCACTCTGCACTATGAACATGTTCTTCAATCCATCTCTGCAGATGGATGAATAAATGGTAAGTGGAAATATGTTTTAAAACAGAGAACACCCAAAAAGGGGAGGGTGGATGTTCTTGTAGATTGACAAGGGAAAGGAGAGGAGAAGGAAAAGATGCATGAATGCATGTTTTTTTCTTTTTCTTTTTTAAGTGTGATGTTGAGTAGAGAGGATGAAAGGAGGAATACACTTTTGTTTTTGTTTTTTGTTTTGTTTTGAAATTTGGTGACAAAAGAAGTTGCTTAGGGGCATTAGGTAACAATGTGTCAGCTAAAAAAACATTAGTTTATGCAGCTTTTAAATATCTTTTGCAGATCTTCAAGAAAGGAGTGCAATTACACCCACACTACAGGGGTTAATGCATATATCTTATACTCTGTGGCAAGATTTTGACCAAGCAAGCAAACATGGCTCTATACCCAGCTGCTATATATATATGTATATATTCTTCAAAACAATAGGTCGGGGGTTCGAGGCCCCACATGCTACCTAAAGCCTACCTCGCTACATGAGCGAGAGACAAAAAATTGAAGCCACACTGGCTCGGACGTTGCCTGGATTAACAAGGTCCGCGTCAGGTCTTGAGGAACCAGGACATACTGATGAGAAGTGGGCTACTGGAACAAGGCTACGGCATAAGTGGACAAGGGATGAGAATAGGGAACTGTTGGAATGCTACTATACATGTAACCCCAGTGAAAAGGGTTACATGAAGAGGATGTGGGACCTGTGGATTCTTTGACACCCAACTACATTAACATCAAAACAACTAGTAGCTCAGTGTTCATTAACAAGACTGGCTACGAATGTTAGCGAGTTTTTTTTTTGAGAGAAGACAAATTTACCTTTAGTTTAAAAAGTTTTATTTCAAGTAGGATCATTAAAATAAGCTTGTACAAGGACCTCCTCTGATTGAGTTGGCTTCAGGCCAACCGCCCAGAAAAGGATATGGACTTCCTGTTACAGTGCTATTTATCATTTTTAAGAAACAAAGGAATACAATATGATTGGTTAAACTGCAGAGGAGGGCTGTGGTTTTAAACTTAGCTCTCCTTTCGTTGGCACACAGGATGGTCCCAGCCTCTCGGCGCTCAGCTTCATCCAATCCCCCAGGACAGCGCCCTGTAAAAAATCCTTGCATTCCTTACATTCCTTACTGCATCTCCCCCTCTTGACGAGCTGTATTGTCTTATCTCACTCTCAAAGCAACTTCACTGTCTGTCTCCCTCCACTCCAGTCTCAGTTATTCATGCCAATAAAGAATATGCAACTAACTAATAATATATTCATTCCTTTAAACTATTTAAAAACATAACTTTATAGCCTTCATTAACCTGAACTTTCTTCTCCACTTCAGAGTGGGTTTAGTGCTCTATCCCTTCATATCTGATCAACAGGTCATTGCAACTCTTTTATTAAACAATACACAATATATTATGAACATAATTATATAAAATCCCAACAAATACCAACTGCGGAATGGAGCAAACGTTAGCTACCTCTGCTACATGGATGACATCAAGCTGTATGTCAGGAGTGAATGAGACATTGATTTAATGATCCACACCACTAGGATCTACAGCAACGAGAAGTGTAGTTGGATGGTAACAAAGAGAGGGAAGGTAGTCAGAACTGAGGGGATTGTACGACCAGAAGGCAACATTACAGATATTGAGGATAGCTATAAGTACCTTGGAATCCCACAGGCAAATGGGAACCATGAAGAGGCCACTAGGAAAGCTGCAACCACCAAATACCTGCAGAGAGTAAAGCAAGTCCTGTGGAGTCAGCTGAATGGGAAGAACAAGATCCGGGTCATCAGATACCCTGCTGGGATATACTGTATATAAAACCATTTTTGCAGCATTCATTCAGAAAGTGAACATACCAATTGCCTGATCCCTGCTTGCCTGTAGCAGTTGTAGCATTAGGGTTCGGCTGGGTTAGGTTTCAGGATTAGGGGTTTAGGGTTAGCATCTTGTATCAGACTACTGATTGTGCCATGTGGACACAGTAGCTTGGCCTCGCAAGACCACTGACATGAAATGGTCCCTTTGTTCATTATTGTTAATTGTTTTGCCATTTTTATTCTTTTATATTTACATTTGTTGAGTTTGTAATACCTCTTAGTATCTTTTAAACTTTCCCTGATATATCAGACTCCTCCGGGGCAGTAGGTCTCCAAATGGTAGGTAAAGTAGATATTAAAAAATGAAAAATATGAGACTTTACAGGACAGCTTGATTTTTTTTTCATATTTTAACTAGGCAATACTTAGACATTTTTTCATGTATCTGTCCCAAAGTACAGATCCTGATTTGTTCTGATGGTAGGAAAGGGCAGTTAAAATTTCAGGCTTTTATCTTTAATGGTTTTTGAGAAATTCATGTTCAAAGTTTGCCTCAGATTTCAATGTGCACCAAGCCATCATTAATTTAACCTGTGTTTTGCTCAGTCTGAAAAAAATGTCTGGTGCCAAGAAAGGCTGTTGGTCACTTCTTTTGTTTGTAACGGCTTGTAGCAACTGCCCTTATCAGCACCATAAACTGTATGCAAAAGATGAATGTAGTGATCATGAAGTCATCATATTCGTGTGTGAGGTACCACTTTAAGGTCAAAACACTAAACTCAAGGGATCTCTTGATCCATGCTCAATAATCCAGGTAAAAGAATCCCAAAAAGTTGAATCTGTTCATCTGGACGTAGCGTTTTTTTAGTGGGAGAAACGTTTCGTCACCTTCTGGTAACTTCTTCAGTCTCAGCTGACTGCAGGCTTCCCCAACCTTATAAACAGTACATTGCATAATGAGTATGTATACAATGCATAATAATCTGTTCCTCTTTTGCTTTGAGCACATCGATGGTAAAATTTGTTTGTCTCACCCGTTCATTTAGCAGCTGGCTCTGTGCCTTCTGGAGTATTTTTGTAGCTCGGACGCCCTTAACAGAGGATCTCATCTGCAGACTTTTAGGAGTAATCCTGCTTTGTCTGTACATAGTTAATGTACTGACAGTATATCATCAATTTTAGTCTTAGTGTTGGTGATTCTGATCATGAGCTTGTTTGTCAGACCTGGAGCAACAGGTACAGACAGGAGCCTGACATGTGATGACTCAACTCCTTATGAACAACTGGCTTTCCCCCCAGATGCTGTGCCAAGTCCTCATCAGACTGTCTGACATGGGAAAAGAAAAGGAAAAGAAAAGAAAAGAAAAGAAAGATCAAACTTCCACAGAACTCTATAATTACATTCACAGGCCATTTCATTAGGTATACCTGATCAACTGCTTGTAATGCAAATATCTAATTAGACAATTGCATGGCAGCAACTCAGTGTATTTAGGCATGTAGACATGGTCAAGACAACCTGCTGAAGTTCAAACTGAGCACCAGAATGGGGAAGAAAGGTGATTTAAGTGACTTTGAACGTGGCGTGGTTGTGGGTGCCAGATGGGCTGGTCTGAATATTTCAGAAACTGCTGATCTACTGGGATTTTCCTGCACAAGCATTTAGGGTTTACAGAGAAGAAAACTGAAAATATCCATTTAGCGGCAGTTCTCTGGGTGAAAATGTATTGTTAATGCCAGAGATCAGTGGAAAATGGCCAGACTACTGATAGGAAGGCAACAGTAATTCAAACAATCACTCGTTACAACCAAGAGCATCTGAATGCACACAACACAACAAACCTCCAGCAGCAGAAGACCACCCCGGGTGCAAATTATGGACTCACCAAAATTGTGAGTGATGTCAAGGTGGCTACTTCCATCTTTTATGTACAGTCTATGATCTGTTTGCACACAAAATATGTATTTGGATACTTTAATTATATCCTGATTCTTTGATTTTAAATCTACTGTGGTAGTGTACAGAGGGAAAATTACAAACAAATGTGGCATTGTCCAAAAACGTATGAACTTCATTGTACTTCTTTCACCACTGTGAAAAACAATACAATACAAAGTGTTTTGGGGGTTTTTTTGCTCCTGTGCAGTGACACTTTTCATGTAATAGCATCCTTATTAGGGCACTGGGAGCTGCAGAGACTGAAAATCATGCTCAGTGTTTTCTAAGGCAAATTGAACTTTATAAATTTGTCCATTTAAATTCTGTGTTTATATACCTTAATACTTAACAACCACCAACTGGGTTGGTCTTTTGGGTTGTACTATTCAGACATGAGTATATGTCATCTAAAAATATTTTGGCTTCTATAAACATGCTGATATTTTGAAATTTAACTGAGACAATACTGAAGGTGATATGATATGTATGTATAAAAATATGATGTAGCACAGTAAAAGATTTTGTCTAAGCAATATTACATAAAATGTAACTTTTCCACAGGGAAAATCAAAACAAAAACAGCCAGCTGTTGCCAACTTGTTATAATACTATGTGACCACAAAGTGGCGCAATCATTTTAGTAGTTGGAGTGTGGGTGAGACTTCTCTCAAAATATGCAGTTTTCCAGCAGGGGTCCTCTCTGTAGCAGTTTATCAGTGTATTTAGAATACCAGCAAGTTAAAATAACTAATGTTTGATAGTTCTTTAAACAAGCTTAACGGTTCAGAAATCCATAAAATACTAGTGCAGCTCCAAGGAACAGAAAGCACTGTGCATGTGTATGTTTATTTCCAGCCAAGTAAATCATATACTAAGCAATCTCTGGTCAACACAAAGATGACTTTTTGTTAATGTCAAGTGTGGAAATACACTATTATCACTTTTATTAATACATAAAATGTTAGGAACGTTAATATACACGAGAAATATCACCATTAACTCTGGAACAGAAATCATCACATGTAGAGTTTAGTCAACACATCTCACACTTTTCACCCCTGTGATATTGATTTATTCTGGATACTTCCTGACTTCTCCTAAGCTTATGAAAATAATCATGATTTGGGGAAGATAACACAATGCAGGAGAAAATGATACATTGTGTAAGACATGGTTAAATTCGTGGATTTAATGTGGTTGTTGTGCCAATAATCTATTTGTATATGTGTTGTCGGACTTAAAATTGTTTGTCAGAATGAAAATGGAGTTTGTGTCTCCATGATGTATAGAACACTTTTTTTCTCTGAATGACATTTTTGAGGCGACAAAAGAAATGCATGCTTAGTGACCCTTTTAGTAGATACACCAGAAAACTACTGCAATAAGAGCTCAAATATTCAACCTCTAGAGAAAAAATAAAGTTCAGTGTGATGGATTCTATGTGAGAGGTGTTAGTCTGATCTTAGGCTCATTGCTCATTAATTAGTAGTGGTGTTAAACTGGACTGCCTATTATTAGAAAAATCTTAGAAACACATTTCAATATGACATCTAGCACAACACCACCACTAATAACATCTCTGTAACGGTATTAAAGGGACAGTTCACCTCACAGTCAAATATAAATGTTTATTTTCCTCCCCCTCTGGCCTATTAATCCATCTAGATCGTACTGATGTGAGTGGCCCAATATCGGAGATACTGGCTGTACAGATGTCTGCCTTCAATGAATATAATAGAACTAAATTGCTTTCTCCTTGTGGTGCTCAAAGTGTAAAACAAAACAAAATATGTGAGCAATTTCATGTAGGAACTATTTGAGCCACACCTGTCAACTAAAGAAGAGTGTCGCTAGCTGACATTACAGCTCAGCTGAGGGGGTTGCCAATAATGTCACTCTGTCACAACCACAAGCCTTCATCACGAGTAGATAGATGTTTTCTTCTGCATAGCTGATGAGTCCAGCACTACAGCAGGCACCAATGATGGACTGAAGAAAAAGGCCACTGAATGTATTTGTTTGTGTACAGCCCGTATAATAAATAAAGCTTTTCCTTGGTTGGTGTAGTAACAATGCATGCTGTTGAAGGGGTTTTTTTTGCCAGCTTTGTCAAAGCCTAGTTTGTTATAATATGAAAGATCACCCCCCACTGAACTTAAAGTCAGAAGTGCACTGATGTTTATGGAGCCCCAAACTATGAGTCATCAAATCACATGGGTATATGGCTATTTGCTATAAATATGCTATTTGCTGCAGGGATATTCCACTGGGTCAAATTAGACCAAACATGTGCTTAAATTATTCACCTTCCAGCCCCAAATTTCATATAGTATGTAATCTATATTGAGCTTTTAGGGGAATTTGTAAGCATGTCCCTCTAAGTGACAGCTTGATAAGTCTGCCACTGAGACTATACTGGAATTCCCCTTGTGCAAATGTCTCAATGCAAAGGAGAAAGAGGGAGGCCATGGGTAGAAGAGTGGACATAGAAGCCACAGAAATGAACAATTTTAGCATGAGAGTCTATCTGGCTATTGTATACTTCCTTACGCCCTCAATGAAATCTGCCTAGGGTCTACACACACAGACATCCACATGGGCCCATCCAGCCAGAGGGAAAAAAACTGAATCATCCAACATATTACTCACATGCTACAGGCTAAAAACTGTGTTTGTTGCTACATGTTACTATTGGTTACTCTGACAATTGCTTCACATTCAAGCTCTCTGCCAAGTGAGGGTGTATTGGAGAACAATGATAAGTGGATATTTCTTAAGCCTCTGCAGTGTCCAGCCAAAGTCTGGGTGTATGATACAGTATGTGCCACCCACCCATTAATCAACCTTAATCAATGTCTTTCTGTAAAGTCTCCTTGATAATTGGGTTTCCCATTATGTAAATCCTCTTGTGTGGGATCTGGGTTCTCAGACAGTACACTAATGGTGTAATAAATAATGGGTAAATGGGTAAAAAAGGTTATTTGCTCACACAGATCCAGGAAAACACAGGATCCCGTGAGTTCCAGAAATTGCATCAAAGGTTAGATTCATTTCACTACTAAAGTATGATTCAGCAGCAATGCACATTAACTGGAGTACTTTATTATTTTCTTTGTTTACATTATAGACAAAAATGTAGTTTAACTTCCTTGCAGTTACACTGAAGGTAATATTTAGCTTACGGAAAAGGAAAAAAAGGAATTGTGAGGTGCCCAATATCAAGCCAAAAATAAATAAAATTTTATGTTATGTCATTTTGAATTTCCATCTGGCAATTTTGCTATTTTACATTTGCATGATATATAATACATATGCTTCCTAGAAGGTGAACCCCATTTTTTCCCATGATAACCCTTTATGTATTATTTCTTTTAATAAGGATAGAAGGTGATTTACGACATTGGGGTATAGGTTTAGTGATATTGGGCTATATAAATGAATTAGCTCAACAAGAAAAAAACAGCAAAATAATGTAAGTAAGTAAGTAACTAAATGAATAAATTCATGTAAGCGCAAAGTGTAAATTAGTGTGCAGGGAATTGATAAAAGTGAACCAGTAATGCTCCAAAACTGATAAATTGTGGATTTGTGCTATGCTACATATAGCAATTATCAAGATGTACAGGTGATCACCTATGGTCATGTGAAAAAGAACTTTTCCATAGGATTCTATACAATCCTGGAAAAAAAATCATATGCTGCTAATCAAATGCATTCAATTTGATTAACTGATCATCAAGTTTGTCAATTGGCTGGTCTGGAGCATTCAGGTGTGTGTTAGCACAATGCCACAATCTTCCCAGGAGTGGACATCCCAGCAAATTCACTGTAAGGTCAGGCCGTGGAATGCCCTGAGAAATTGCAAAAAACCCAGGAGCTACATCTCAGACTCTACAGGCCTCAGTTCACATGTTAAATGCTAAAGTTCATGACAGTACAATTAGAAAGAACTGAACTGTCAGGAGAAACCATCTTCTCTCTAAAAAGAACATGGCAGCACAACTTACGTTTGCAAAGTTGCATCTGAACAAACCACAAGACTTCTGGAACAATGTCCATAATGCACATGTTTAGAGAAAACTAAACACAGCATATCAGCACAAACACCTCATACCAACTGTCAAGCACGGTGGTGGAGGGGTGATGATTTGGGCTTGTTTTGCAGCCACAGGACCTGGGCACCTTGTAGTCATTGAGTCAACCATGAACTCCTCTGTATACCAAAGTATTCTAGAGCCAAATGTGAGGCCATGTGTCTGTCAGATAAAGCTTGGCCAAAAAATGGGTCACACAACAGGACAATGATCCCAAGCACAGCATCAAATCTACAACAAAATGGCTGAAAAAGAAAAGAATCAAGGTGTTTCAATGGCTCAGTCAAAGTCCAGACCTCACCCTGATTGAAATGCTGTGATGGGACCTTAAGAAAGCTGTGTATAAACAAGTACCTGCAAAACTCAATGAACTGAAGCAACAAATGTAAAGAAGAGTGGGCCAAAATTCAAAAGTATTTTTACTACATTGTCAATGACAGCATTATTACTTTATTTTCATTTAGATTATTAGTATTGTTTTTAAGTACAATATGCACTGTTTTATTGTAATTACAATTGCAATATACTACAATATATTATGATTTACTCTGTAAAAAGAAGAAGACTTTGGTAGAAAGGGGCATTATGAAATAAAACCACGCTGAGGTGTGAAATAAAAACATATAAAATATTAATAATATATTAACAGCAATAAACTCTCTTTCATTGTCAAAATAAAATACATAACTAGAGGTTGTTATTTTCTGTTTGTTTTTATATTTTGGACACATTTGCTTTTTTCTTTCTTCTTTTTTTTTTGGTTTTTTTTACAGTGCTTTTTTTATATTGAACTCTTTAATCCATAAAACCCAGCACGATCTGGACCTGTTTCAACTTTAAAATCCTATTCGGTATTTTAATAATGAGATTGAACAATATGGTTTTATACAACAGATACTCTGACTTGTCATAGCAGGACATGATCAGTTATTATTGACACCTGTGCTTTTTCTGCTCTGACATGTCCAAACGTGTGTGAAAAAGAGATTCTCACAAAGAGTCCTTTTGTTTTTGAAACACGAGTAGGCTACTGGCTACTCTCTGCAGGACCTTTACTTGAATAAAGGATTTAATTGCGTATTTACTAAGAGTGGGAGTGTCTGGTTTAACAAGAAAACAAAAACACTGACTGTGGGTGCAGCAGGGTGCTGTCTAAGTGTTTCCTTTTGGTGACCAGGAGGATTTTTGGGGACTTTTTTATTATATGATTGCAGCAGGTGCTGAAGGGGGGGGTGCTTGCGGGTAATACAGGACCATTTAGACCACTTGTGGGACTCGGGTATCCCATTTCCAGGAGGAGGAGTCTCGGTGGAGTGGAGGAAGTAGCTCCACAGATTGGATGTGTGTGTGCGCGAGTGGAGCATTTACCTCTATAGTGTGTTTGTCGCAAACCACTGGATTGTTAAACGATAAGCCAAAAGAAAAGAAAAGAAAAAAAGAAACATCCTGAGGAAGAAACCACCCGGGGACTGTATCTCGAAGAGATGAAGAGTTGCCTTTCTTTTGATTTCCACGGTACAGGTTGAAGCAGCCGGCCAGGAAGCGAGCATTATGCATTCAGACTGCAGGCTGCTATGGGCAGAGCGGTAATGGTGGGCAGGGGACCGACAGGGGCCGGGGTTCTCGTCCTGTCGATACTCATCATTCTCACCACAGAAAGCTGTCGAGGGCAGAAAGGTTTGTACCACTCAGCTGCAGTGACAACTGGAGGAGCTGTGTCTGACCGCAGAAACGCGCGGCCATGCTGATTTAAAGTGTAAACACAGACGTGTCGATGTTTAGTGAGATGTTTAAATGTATTGTTATGGTTCACCAAACTTAAACCTACCTTACATGGCTGTGTGTACGTGGAGTTGAGCACAGCTTGCCACCGCCCGTCGTGGGAGACGGTTGTAGTAAAACCAGGCAAACCGGTTCCTAAAAACTGATACTGTTGGGAAATAACTGCCGCTTCATAAATTGGGTGCTTACTGAATTAACCTGCAGCTTTAAATGTTTTGGTAGAAGTTGAAAGTCACAATCTGTTACTCATTTGCTTTTCCCGGTGCGCCAGTTCCCTTTAAATTGACAGGATTTTTAATGGAGTCTGGTTTTGAGGTCTCTGTACGAGAGAACAGCACGTTTGGGTGCTTGTGGCCTTGTTTCTCTTTTCAGGTAGCCCAGTTTTTACTTTAAAGCTAATACAACAACCCCGGGTGACGATATATTTTGGTTGAAGAACGCTTACTTGACACTATATTGTAGCTAAATCCAAATATCTTTTCTTTTTAGAGTCGACAGTTCTCAGGTGGCCAAAGATTGGGGGTGGGGTAGCAGTGGGGGTAATGCTGTAAACACGTGGACACGGTGTGTCATAACTTACATTTAACATGAACTGTACGTTCACATTAATAGATGGGTGTGTTTATAGAAGCTTCCTTTTCTGTTTGTTCTTGAGCCTGAGAGCCTCCTTTTATGAAGGTAATCTGCACTCCTGTGAAGTACCATGCATTTGCTCAGTAACTTTTGTGAGTCAGGGTGAGGGAAGCTGCTTTGTTTTTGTCCTGTTCATCTGGATAATGTCCACTGAGAGGCTCTTACGTAACTCCAGGTCGACAGAACATCGAGTTAACACCATGAAGCGTGACTGCTTAGTGTTATCTCAGAGCCACACAACATCCACAGACCCCGAGTCTTTGCTCCCTGCCGCGCACACACACACACACACACACACACACTTCTATTAAAACACAGGTTAAAAGTTTTTAAAAGTCTTTAAATCATCTCACATGTAATCGTTAACTTCCAGGTTCATGTGTTGCTCTCTGGAGAATTGCCAAGTTTTTTTTAAAATTTTTTTTATTGTCTATAAAAACTAAACAAAAAGTAATGCCTCTTCTCTGAACACCATTACTGCATTAGATTACATAATTTAACAGGCAGTGTTATTAAAAGTATGGCAGGATCAAAGATTAGTTTTCATTGTTTACCAAACTAGATTTTCTAGATTAATCAACTGTATCTAAAGTTGCCTGTTTCTTTTCAAAAGTCAGAAGTTCCAGTGTCAGTAGATCTGACTATCTTGTATATAGATTTTGCTTACATAAAGTATGGTAGAGTTATGTTGAAGTGAGAAATTGGTCATTGCTTATTAACTTTCCAGAAGTCTATTTCATAAGCTAGTTAGCAACTTACAGTGAAGTCCCTGCTGGATGCAGCAACACTCCTCAGGGTGGTGCATACTCTTCTGCATGTGCTACAGAGAGTATTATGAACAACAGGAGTCAGTCGCTCTGCAAGAAGAACTGTGTATGTGATGACACCATCACTAAATCACCCCAAGCATCTTTTTCTGGTTTAGTGAACATACACTCACCAGCCAGTACATTCTGTTACACCTTGCTAAGTGCCGGGTTGGACCCCTGCCTTAATTCTTCATGGTATAGATTCAACAAGGTGCTGGAAACATTCCTCAGAGATTTTGGTCCACATTGACATGATCGCATCACACAGTTGCTGCAGATTTGTCGGCTGCACATCCATAATGCAATTCTACTATTCCACCACATCCCAAAGGTGCTCTATTGATTGAGATCTGGTGACTCTGGAGGCTGGTCGAGTGCAGTGAACTCACTGTCATATTCAAGAAACTAGTTTGAGATGATTTGAGCTTTGTGACATGGTGTTTTATCCTGCTGGAAGCAGCCATCAGAAGATGGGTACGCTGTGGTCATGAAGGGATTGACGTGGCCAGCAACAATGCAGAGGTTCGCTGTGGTATTTAAATGATTCTTGGTTGGTACTAAGGGGCCTTAAGTGTACAAGAAAATATCCATTACACCACCAGCAGCCTGAACTGTTGATACAGGTCAGGATAGATCCATGCTTTCATGTTGTTTATGCCAAATTCTGACCCTACCATCCAAATGTCGCAGCAGAAATCGAGACTCATCAGACCAGGCAGCATTTTTTAAATCTTCTATTGGGAAATTTTAGTGAGCCTGTGCGAATTGTAACCTCAGTTTCCTGTTCTTAGCTGAGAGTGGTGGTACCCAGTGTGGTCTTCTGCTCCTGTAGCCCATCTGCTTCAAAGTTTGACATGTTGTGTGTTCAGAGATGCTCTTCTGCATACCTTGGTTGTAACGAGTGGTGATTTGAGTTACTGTTCCCTTGCTATCAGCTGGAAGCAGTCAGGCCATTCTCCTGTGATCTCTGGCCTCAACAAGGCATTTTCTCCCATCGAACTGCTGCCCGCTGGATAATTTTCTCTGTTTCGTATCATTCTCTTTAAACCCTAGAGATGGTTGTATGGGAAAATCCCAGTAGATCAGCAGTGTCTGAAATATTTAGACCAGTCCAATCACATTTCTTCCCCATTTTGATGCTCTGTTTATTTGTTTCAGCAGGTCATCTTTACCCTGTCTATATACCTAAATGCACCGAGTTGCTGGCATGCGATTGTCTGATAAGATAATGGCACTAATGAGCTGTTGAACAGGACAGCTTTGGACCATGTACTGACCCAATTCTCCTGACATTTCCCGGAGTTCATGTGCATTGTCATTGTTAGACCCCTTTTAAAGGTGGCACTTGCTCCTCACCCTTTCTCTTAAGGAGAACCCAGACACCCTTTGGAGGAAGCTCAATTCTGTTGCTTGTATCCGCAATCTCATTATTTCAGTCACTACCCACAGCACATGGCCATAGCAGAAGGTAGGAATGTAGATCAACAAGAAAATCAACAGTTTTGCGTTACCAGTACATCTGTCAGTCTCCCACTGCGCACTCCCCTGAATCATTAACAAAACTCTCGAGATACTTAAACTCATCTACTTGGGGCAGCAACTTGTCCCTGACCTGGAATGAGCACTCCAGCCTTTTCTGGCTGAGAACCATGGCATTGGACTTCAAGGTACTTATTATCATTCCCACTGTTTTGCACTCAGCTGCAAACCCACCCCACTGCGAGGTAGAGGGCATCGCCCGATGAAGCCAAGAGATCCACATTGTCTGCAAAAGGCAGAGAGGTGATCCTGAGGCCACCAAAGTAGAGAGATTCTGCTACTTGGCTGCGCCTAGAAATTCTGTCCCTAAAAATTGAGACTTATTGAGCATCGTCTCAGGACTTTGCTAACCAATTCATGATGTCATGGTGGCTAGATCTTATTTAAAGTGAAAATGAGTAAATAAATCCTCTATTGCAGAGACATTAAAAACAACTCTCAGCAACCACAGGCTACCGTTACTGCAGGGCTTCTCCACAAAATCAACAAAAGATAGAGTTGGCCCAATAACAAAGAAACCGTGCTGTTGTTTTTGTAATTTCCATGGTACTTGTGTAAATTATACATGCTTTTTTCTTGTCCTCTTTGCCTGCTCTGTGTTCCCTGAAACAGTGTGTTTTTGTTGTCCTGCAGGTGATGGCTGTGGCCCCAGTGTACTTGGCCCTGAGAGTGGGACTCTGTCCTCTCTGGGGTACCCAAGGACATACCCGAACAACACTGTGTGTGAGTGGGAGATCAGTGTGCCTCATGGCAAGAGGATCCATTTTCTCTTTGCTTTATTGGACATAGAAGACAGCGACTGCCAGGTCAACTACCTCCGCCTCTACAATGGCATTGGACCAAACAGGAGCGAGATTGGTGAGGGTGAAAGACAGATGTTAAACTGGACAAATCCACATTATGTCTTTGCAATATCAAAATGCGGTACACAATACAGAGTAAGGGAATCCTGTTTGTTTTAATATGAGGCAGAAGTTCAGTTCGTGATAAGTTTTTGTCAGATTTTGGACTGATCTTTGGAAACCCCTTTACTGTGCGTCATTCCAGCACTGGATATTGGGTGTCAGAGTCTGACAATTTTGTGAACTTGACAGTTCAACATTCACACCCACTCTGTGTCATGATTGGCTGGTGTCCAAAGATGGAAGAAAACGTACCCACGGTTTGATCATTTTTCTTTAACTTTCTTTTCTTCTGTCACTTTTCTTAGAAATAATTAACCACCACTCTGGGAACGCTTTACTGGAGAGACTGTGTTGTTGTTGTTAACCCAGTATTTTAATTCTGTTGCATCTTTCTTTTCTTGATGATGTCTGCCTTTTCACTTTGCTGTTTAAAATGCCTGCAAACGCCTCTTCCTTCAGATGAAGTTGGAAAACACTTCTTATGAGCAGATAATGAACATTATCTGTTTTATAGGCGCAGGAAAAACGTGGTTATTACATTAAAGGAGTTAAATATCAGGAAATTGGAGGACATATTAACTTTCACTGTTATAAGTTATCAGTCAGATTTCTCCCTGATCTCAGCCATGTTTTTGAGCCAAGGGTGGAATGTTTTAAGCTATGGGTATCTTTGGGCAGTTTAATATATTAAAGTTACAGTCAGTGCTTGATACATAGTGAATATAAAGCCTGCTATTGTAATGTGTATATTTCCAGGATTGGTCTTTGCTAATTTGTTACACTACAGATTATGCACAGCAGCCTCTCTAAATCTTTCTATTGTGCAGTTTCTCTTTTTTGCATCAGGCTAACTAACTTTGATAGATCAGAAGCTACCAAACGTACATCGCCCGTATGTAACTTAACGATCACCAAAATTTGCATCCGCGGCATAATTTTGTTTGACTCGCCACTTAAAACAGAATGAAGAATTTGAAAAGGCACCTCAGGCCTCACGAGCATTGCATGCAGTACCAATAAATAATTATAATTCAATGATTTGCCAAAGGCTGTATTTAACTGAAAATGGTGTGAAAAATTGTCACTAAATCAAATTCAAAATAACACATACTTAAAATAATCAGTTTTGACATTTCATATAATGTCTTTGTGCAATTTTCAATTAAATATTGGCTTTAAATGCTTTAAAAAACTTTGCATTCTGTTTTTAGCTCATCCAGCCTGAGGAACGGTGAGCTTATGCCATAATGAGGTGTCTGTTATTCACAAGTCACAAGAATCGCTGCTCCTCCTAGAATATTCGTCTGATTTTAGTGAAATGTGCACATAATGATCACCTAATGGGTCTTCAC
This sequence comes from Heterochromis multidens, assembly GCA_015108495.1. Classification (NCBI taxonomy): domain Eukaryota; kingdom Metazoa; phylum Chordata; class Actinopteri; order Cichliformes; family Cichlidae; genus Heterochromis; species Heterochromis multidens. The sequence continues at coordinate 21,884 of VUQS01075702.1, forward strand.
CCAAACTGTGCTCAAGGTCAAGGTCACATTTGTTATTTTACGTGCAATATCCTGTGAATTGTGACAGATCGTGAGCCAGATGAGCTACTGCCTGACTGACATTCTGATTATTAAGTTTTCAGTGCCCTAATGTTTTTGGAAACGGTGTTGCCTTATATCTATCTAAATATGGTTATGTATGGATATAATGTATTGGAAAGTGTAATATAATAAATTGTGCGCATGAATATTTCAACCAAATACCAGTATTGATCACCACTATCAGTACTGATACTGGCTCTGCATCATATTCATATAATTTAGGCCATTATGACCATTAAGCAGGTGTTGTGTTGCTCTTTATGGGATATCAGAAGGTTCTTACAAAGACCTGTATTTAACTTTGACTCCTGCAAGAACAAAATTAGATTGACTAAGACTTTTCCCAGAATATATCTGAGACACGTGTCAAGGCTATCTTACTTAGTGACACTGATTAATTTTTTTTTTTCTGGAGTTAATATCCAATACAATGCTTCCCTTTGCCAAACAGGTTTATGTAACTAACCAGTCTCTTTGTCTGCCTGTGCTGCTTAACAGTGAAGTACTGCAGTTTGGGTCTAAAGGTTGAACATCTGATCAATTCCACTGGCAACCAGGCCACTGTGCAGTTCATGAGTGGGACCCACCATACTGGACGTGGATTCTACCTGTCCTACTCCACCACTGAACATGCAGGTAACGGCAGGCTCTCAGCTCACCCACGGGAGCAGTCTCTCATCTTCTTATCATCCCAGCCTGCAGTAACAGTCATGTGGTTAAGAAATCTCAAGTTTGAGCTTGTGTGCATGTCTGTTTCGGCCCTAGGGGGTCAGACTTGCTTCAGTGATTGAGAGTTTGGGTTAATCACAGCTATTTCGTTTTGCACCTTTATATTATTTTAACAGCTCTGAAGTAATCTGGGTGTTCTGGAAAGTCTTGAACACAGATCAGTAACACATGGGTTTGTCTAAAAGCTGGCAACCTATTACTGTTGGTTTGTGAAAACTGCAGATCTCCCCCGTTGGATCATCCAGTTCCTGACACTAGGTTTCATCTTGTTATGGGGTACTTTTTCTCTCCATGTTCATCAGAAATCAAAGTCAAATTGGGATCCTGCCAGTGTTAGCAGGGGGAAAATGAATTTGCCACAATCAGTAGGTTTTATCTACTAGGGACCTTGAATGTCACGACAGAATTTCGTGTCAGTCGATCAGTCTGAGCAAAAGTGATTACACCTACCAGCTAACTGTCAAACATTGCAAACGCTAGACCGGTTTCTCAATTTTCTCAATTGTCTGACTTTCTTCGGTACCTTTTTGGAATAAATGTCTTTTTGAGGATTGTGCATTTTGGTTTTGGGAAGTTTTTCCACTGGGCCATCTCAAATTATGTCCAAAAGCTTGGAACCAAGAGAATCTCTAATAGGGCTGGGTAGAAAGGGTGGTTTGTCATTTTATTTTGCTAATTTAATTGTCTGCCTCTTAAAGAATTCAGTTTGCTAAATAACAAACTGATGTAATGCAGTTGAAAGCATGCGCTAATACATAGATATTCGGCCATTGTGCACATTCTTGTTGCACTAGTTTCTCTAAGAGTGGAGTTTCTGGGAAATAACATGTCTTTAGTGGTCACCGTGCTTAAAAACAAGGTCACTGTAAGTCATAGTTGAAAACTAGTGCTTTTGTATTGCCTGGTTATTTAATGTCTTATATTAGTCGGAACTAGTTAGTCAATTAGGGGCTGCAAAACATCCTTTCATCTGATTGCTCTATTTAGATCCTTTGGCTTTCCCCTTTTTTTTGTTTTCCCCCCAGTTTAAAACAAAAATGATTCCAAATATTTGTGTGTGTGTGTGTAAAACCCACTTCATACACCACAGCGAGTATATTGTCACACATAAGTTTTAGAAAGCCAAGCATCGAATTTACATTTCAAAAACACGATAATTAATGAAGTTATTTCTATATTATACTGTGCTATTATTATATATGTATGTTCAATGTTTTTATAATCAGGATCAATGTATTTTATGTAGATGATATGTATGTCCCGGAGTTGAATAGAGATCTGTGTGTGCACTTCTGTGGTGACGGTGCTCGAGGCCACATGAGAGGCTTTTTACGATGTGGTGTTTACTCACCATTGAACACGTATTTAAACATGCAGCAAAGATAAGGAGCTGAGCTGTGAATAGGATATTCTCATCAGCCACATATCTGGAATTCCAGCTGCAGTATGTGCAGGGGGGTCATGCTAGTGGGCATCGTTTCAAATGGTTGTTTTTCTTCCATAAATGCAAGGACAGCGAGAGGTGGCATCAGCAGATGTTAACCACTGACTGCACAATTTTGGGTTTAGTCAGATTGAAAATTAGCAGAATACCATGATTATAAAATGTAAATCTACTGTATTGTTACTGTATATGTTCCCAGTGGGTTGTGATGGTTAAAGTTGAGTGAAGCTAATGGAAATAGCAGGGAGGGGTGAAGAAGGATACAGACTTTTTCGGAAGTGAAAAGAGGCGAAGCCACAATGGCACTGGGGGGTGAGAGGAAGTGAGAGTAATTGAAAAAATATTCATGGTTTGTGGTTTTATTATAAAACTTGCATCCTGTGAGAAAGTCCTAACTCATCTCAAATATGATATATTACTGGTGGATATAAAGGCAGAGAGAAGCATCAAATCATCTCATCTGAGAAGCTAAGCAAGGCTCAGAGCTGTTTACTATTGGTTTTCTGTGGATTCTAGATAGTTTTAGCAGCCATCCATGTTCTTCTGCTTATCTGATTCAGGGTGGTGGGTGAGCTGGAGCCTATCCTAGCTGCCACAGGACAAGAGGCACGATACACCATGGACAGGTCGCCAGTCTAACACAGTCACATTCATACCTACGGACAATTTAGAATCACCAGTTAACCTGACACGCATGTTTTTGGACTGTGGGAGGAAGCCTGAGTACCCAGAGAGAACCCACACAGACACGGAGAGAACATGCAACCTCCAACTCCCATCCTGGCCTCAGCCTGGATTTAAACCCAGGAACTTCTTGCTGTGAGACGACCGTGATAACGCCCTAGTTTTTGCAGTAATTGTTTAATTTATATAGATTGTAGTGGAGGTATGATATACTCTAAAGTAGCATGAAAATAAAACGATAATCAAAGTGTGTTAAATATGTCCACTACTTGAGTTAACACAACCAACTTACCGGTTTTGTTAACTGGTACTCAGTAATACTGAGGTTCCAGGATTAGAGGAATTCTGACAGAGATGAGCTGAAAAACAGCTGGTGGCAGCTGAATCTAAGTCACTCAAGCTAGATTCTCCACAGGGACGGTGGGGACAAAGCTTTTCGGTAGCTTAATTACTAAAATCTTAAAATTGGAGAATTATTTACTTAGTAAGCATGTCACTTGTAAATACTGTGTTCGGTTTCTGAAGACGTGCCTCATCATGTGGATTCTTTGGAGATAAATGGATAATTGGAGCCACAAGAAGAAAGCCGCAGCAATGACGTGTGTGCAGTGCAGTAATATTTTTGTCTTTGTGGTTATCTCGGCTCGACTGAATCACACTGCAAGGCAAACCAGGCCATCAGTGCATCCAGGCGCTTTTTCCACAAAGGAGTTGATGTGCATTCTACCGTCATGTAACTGATGAGTGCAGATGAGCATGGGTGGACAGTTTGCATAACTAAGTAACTGAGTAACCATGGTGATCTGCAGTGATTGGGGGTGTTTGTCATTTTGACTCACTGGTTGGTCTACCAGATAAGGTTTTTTTTTTTTTTTTTCTTTGTAATGTGGTCAAGACTCCCAGAGACTGACCGTCACCACAAGGTTTACGTACACTTCTCAGTAGCCCACATCATCCTGTTGGACTGAAGCGGTGCGCTTCATCACTGAAGCACTCACATCCCCACCACCACCAAAAAAAAATACAGGCGCACACACACACTCTTCTCTGGATGGCTTAGAGTGTATGTGAAAAACAAACAAAATTGCCCCAAAATTAACTGATTCCAGCTCCTCAGTGTGAATTCTTGCTGTGTTTATTTGTCTGCTGTTATCCAGTGAGGGTGAACTGAACATCTGCTTGCTTAAACATCACAATTGATTAAAAGATATCTCTGGACAATCAAGATGGTTGCTTTTAGCCATTCTAGGAGCACGAATGTGCAAGTGGTGCACTCAGTTGAATGGCCCATACACCCCTTCGGTCCACAGCTGTTTAATGTTTAATGTACCTACCCTCGTGGTACTCAGAGGAATCCCAGTGGGGTTGATGATTCCCTCACTGCCACCATGAGGCCAAATGGAGGCCATATGTTGTATTTGTCGAACTTTATGTTTACCATTAATTAGGAAATGACGATTACCTGAATAAGGTAGACAGTTAAAAGGAAAAGAAACTGAAAGGGTGGGGGGAAAAAAAGTGGGCGATAGTTTATCAGGAGCATGTGGATAAACCAGTTCTGATGCTGTTTGTTTGCCTTTACAGATCTAATCACTTGCGTGGACAAGGGAACTAACTTCACTGAGGCAGAGTACAGGTATACAGTGTTTGCTTTTTGTGGATATTGGTGCACTGATCACACTGGTGGATATTAATTGTTCATGTGTCTCTCCTTAGGAAATACTGTCCAGCAGGCTGCTTAACATCTACAGAGGAGGTTTCTGGAACTATACCTAATGGTTATAGAGAGGTGGGTACATGCTCTACCTATGCGTGTACCTACAGTTGTGCTCATAAGTTTACATACCCTGGCAGAATTTGTGATTTTCTTTTTTTTTTTTTTTGGCCATTTTTCAGAGAATATGAATGATAATACAAAAACTTTTCTTTCACTCATGGTTAGTGGTTGGGTGAAGCCATTTATTATCAAACAATTGTGTTTGTCCTTTTTAAATCACAATGACAACAGAAACTATCCAAATGACCCTGATCAAAAGTTTACATACCCTGGAAGTTTTCATTTGGATAGTTTCTGTTGTTTCA
>VUQS01075704.1:19121-31346 GCA_015108495.1 Heterochromis multidens
CAGGTACAAGCAAACTGTCACCTCCAAGTTACAACTTAACTGTATTTAACGGCATCACTATCTCCTCACCTGTCATGTTTACACTAATTACAGCTGTGGTGCAAACACTCACGTATGCCTGTGCACAATATTTTCTTATTCAAACAATCTAAGATAAGAATCTAACAGTATTACTCATCCCCCAGAGTGGAGCTGCAGATGCTTTTTGTTGCATAAGCCTCTTGGGTCATAATCCTCCTGTCATGTTTTCCAACTGTGGAATGACTCGCCAGTAGAGGGAAGGTTTTGTGTTTTCCATGTGGAGCTTCCAAGCCGCTGGCAGTGGTTTTGGCAGAGTCTGACACGGGCCTCTTGAGGAACTCCAGGATGCTATTAGGCTGAGTGACTGTGGCTATGACTGAGTGTGTGTATGTGTGTGTATGTGTGTGTTTGGGTCTCTGCTATGTTGGCTTATTGCCAATGTACCACTCTGCACCCATGGCCTGATGTTTTTTTGTCACCCAGGTGTAGCAACAACTAAATAGGTTTTGATATACTGTAGGAATAGTTTTGTTACTGCAGAGAGACATTATAGGCACAGTGAGAGGGCAGCTACCTGCATTTATGGAAGTACTGCTCTTAATTTTCACGTCGAGACACTTAAACTTTGCATGAAAATTTCACTTTCATGCTTTTTATGCTACTTTACGTTTCCACTCCACTGCATTATAGTGTAGTGGAAATGTCTGTCAAACCTTTTTTCTTTGAAAGTTGAGGCTACATTTTTGGTTCAAGGCTTAAGATTTAGTGAATTCAGTCATAAAAAAATTGCACCCGACTCATCTTAAGTAGTGATTACCAAATAAAAATAAAAATAAAAAGAGATAAATAAATCTGTTAAACTGTTTTTTTGGAATTCAGATTTTACATGTAAAACATAAAAATAAATGTTTCCAAGACTTTTTGGCTTGTGACACCTGGTTGAAAAGAATCATTACAGAAAAAGAGAGTTATCTTGTGACCAGCTGGAAGAGCATGAGTAAAGATCACGGATATGTAGTACATGGATGTAGCCCCCGTGACATCACCCACTGGTTTCGGGGGTGGTGTTTTATATGACAGTGGCAATGGATTCTGTATTTTAAGCATGTCAGCATATTTGGACAAGAAGAACTTGCCAGCTATTGGCCTTTGTTAGAAAAAGTGCACCCTTAATTCAATGTGATTCTAAATAGGTTAGGTAATTTTGGCCTGACTTTAGAACTGAAATTCACACATTTTGTTGTCTGGTAAAAATAAAATAATGGTTTTAGTCTTTGTAGCTATCTTTACTCCTTTTAAAAAGAACAACTCACCCTTTTAAACTTGATTAAGGCTTAAAGTCAGTGGTTGCTTTCACTAACAACAGTTAACTATAACCAGCAGCTTTGTAGGCTTCAGCTTAGCTAATTTAAGTCACTGAATTTGACCACTTGACCATGTGTGTGGTGTTGGTGCATCTTTAATTAAACCTTTTGACAATGTATCTGTGCAATGCACCTGTAGCTACCCATAGTTTATGGATGCACTTTGCTAGCCAAGCTTGTCTATTGCTACCTTTGAAATTACAAGTGCAGGTTGCCACAGCGACTACGTCCATCATTTTATATACAGTCTATGGTTAAAAAAGAAAAATGCGCCTGTTGTACATGAATGGGACAATTACCTATGGAGACCCAAGATGCTTTTATACCAGTCTGTAAACATATTTATTACTGCTCTAAAGTTGGGCATTTTAACATGGCAGTCTATGGGGATTGACTCCCTTTTAGAGCAAGCTTCAAGTGGCCATTCAAGGAACCATAGGTTTGTAAATTTTACTTCATTTTTCAACCCCAGAGGTTGATGCTTGGTAGTTTTTCCCCCCTCAACCACTGTATTGCTTATACACTTCACCTCATGGGTGTATGTGAGTGAACACCGCAGCTCTCTGCGCTCTGTTTTCACTCAATATTGAAACTATATATGAGCATGTCTTAGCCCAAATACAGCTATTACTATAGGCTGTGTATATGAACCACTGGCATGGGAGCTACTCTGCAGGAGGCTACAGTGCGGCTGCTGTTTGTGCAGGTGTGCTGCAGTATGACGTATGATTATGAAATATGCTGGACATTCATTGCCCTTGTTTATTCAACCATTTACTGTGATCAGAAAAGCCCCCATTTGAGAGTAAAGGAAAACAGTGTGATTTCCGGCCTGGGTCAATTTTTGGGTTTAGCCTCCAACCACTCCTGCACCACCAGAACCCCCTTCACCCTCTCAAGCTGGGGAAGGGGAAAGCAGAGGGGCACAGTCAGCGTTTATTTATGGAGCTGCTTTGATGTGCAGACTGACAGCTGATATTTCCAGAGTACAATGTTAAACTGTGGGCGACCTGCTGAACTCTGTGGAGAGCCACCTGTGAGCTTTGCTGCTTGTTTATTCCTCCTCTCACAGCCGTGGAGATGTGGGGAGGAAACTTGTACAGTACTGCTGGCATTAGGCCACAGCTGAGCTGTCAGAATAAATGTTCTTCACAGGAGAAGACAACTTTATTTGAAGTGCTTTTTTGTAACGTTACGGGGCCTAATGTAATTACTGCCCTATATGGTTGAAGACTCTGTTGTATAACTCTTTATGATATTCCCCGAACTTCAGCATTTACTTTATTAACTATTAATAGACTGGCAATGTGCACTAGTTTATAAATTAATATAGTAATAAACAGTTGTGTTTATTGCTTAATTATAATGTCTTATTATAAACCATTTATTAATTATTTTTATACCGCCTGTAAATGAGAAATAGGGGGTTAAAGTAAAGGGTGAAAACTGGTCATACATGTTTACCCAAATCCCAAAAAGGTCAAGTAACAAAAAAGCGTATTTTGGCAGCAACAAAAACAGCATCTGCTCAGTTTGCTCATGTTGATTTTGGCGCGGAGTGCAGCGCGGTTTTTGTAGTCTGAATGTGGTCCTCAGCTTGCATGTTCATCTCATGGGAGCTTCTCCTTCCTCCTACCCACTCCTCGCTCACCTCCCACCTCCCCCAATGCATTTTATGAAGCAGTTAAGTTATTTTACATCATGTCTGCTCTCCAAAAAAACTCTCCCCCTTTCTACAAATCTCTCTTGTCATTATGAAAATAGTCCTCAGCTGAAGCTTTGCACGCCAACATCTGGCAATAGAATGGCCCCTCTGTGGGCCAGGACTTGGGTACTGTATGCCTATGAGTGTGCGCAAAAGGGTGACTTTGAAGGGACAGGAGAAGGTGGATGAGTGATTGCTCGCAGGTGACTGCTGTACAAGTTGCTTGATAGGAGCCGTTTTCAGTGTGACAGGAGAAGTTTCCAATGTCAGGCGTAATTATGACAAATGGCCAAGGTCACAGCTCAGAGGTCCTCTTGAAAGCCTTCATGTGGGAAGTATTCAGCATTAAGGAATAAGAACACAGACGTTATACATGCCTTCCGATCACGTGTGTAAAAATCGGCATAAAAAAGGCTATATCTGTGAAGCACTTTAAAAAGCTAAATTTACAAAGTGCTTCACAGACATAAAAACACATGTACACAATGCAGTTAAGATACAGAAGCCTCAAAAAGACAGCAAAATAAAAATTGCAAGAATAAACAAATGAATAAAAGCATAATAAAAAAAGACAAAATCAAATTAAATGCCATTTTTATCACAATTTTATTTTCAAAAGGGGCACAGTAGTTGACAAACTACACATTAATATAATAAAAATGGAAATGCAATCAAAACGTCAGCTCAGCATGACTCCGTGTGCTTCATCAGAACTGCTTGTCAGATAGTTCAGAAATTCATATAACAGCAGTCTAAACACAGCTATAGTAATAAACTATGGCAGCTGTTGTTCAGCTGCTTCTCAAATATACTTTTACTCTACTGCAATTCTTCAGCAATGCTAATGGACTTTATGCTATTGTCAGCATGCTTCCATACTGAACTGAATTTATGTTAAATATGTTCACCAGTTTTGCTTCGGGTATAAGCATGCTAACATTTGTTCCACAGGAGGCCAGACAAAGAGACAGAGGAGGCTGCTCCACCTCTTTTTTCAAGAGACCAGAGAGATAAAAAAAAAAAGAAAATCACTACCAAATCTCATTCTTTCTGATGGGTAGCAGAGGGCAACTCTTGTGGTTACAAAAAGATTTCCAGTTGTATAGAGGTGTATGGTAAAACATCCCTTGGCTCCCTTGCTCTGTGACCTTACTGAACACCTTTGTGTTTGTTTCTGCCACTAAAAAAAAATAAAAAAAAATAAATCATTTTTTGGGTTATTATCTCAAAATTTCAACTTAGTAACACAAACTTCTGAGAAAATAACTCAAAATGTATAAAATAGCTTTAAATGAAATCATACATAAGTGAAAATTTTGAGATAACTCAAAATTTGTACTTATGGATGACAAAAAAAAAATGTTTTTCTTATAGTGGCAGCTAAAAATTTATTTTTTAGTGGTGGAGACAAGCTGTCCTAATGGCTTTATCAATCACTAGCTGCAGCTTACACTAAATACAACATGAAATTCACCTTGTAATTTATAATTGTTAGAGATAGAAAAGAGGATAAACCAGGGTATGTTCATTGGCTAATGTGTTATCAATCACAAATTATTATCCAATGAGCAAACAGAGTACCTGTATAACAGTGAAAACTGTCACAAAGTGTCGAATTAGGACCCAAAGGCAGACTCAGGGGCCAGACAGAGTAAACAAACAAACAAACAAACAAAAAACAACACACCTTTATTGGTGGATGAGAAGCCCAGGAATCCAAAAAACAAAGTTCATAAACAAAAGAACATACATGCAAGAGTAATGCTGGGAAACACACCAGGAGGATAAACAGACAAGGGAAGACCGGACTATTTATACACATGAGGGTAATGTGGAGAAGGGGATACAGCAGGGTAACAAGATGCAGGTGTTAATAATCAAAGACAATGAGACAGGAGGGGAAATAAAACTAAACACAAGACACTAGAGACAACTAACTGCCAAAATGAGACAGGAAGAAACTAACTAATAAAAAGGCCAGACAAACATCCACACAGATGCTTAACACTAAGGGAAACTAAGGAAATAAACCAAAACACAAGGAATCAGACAACATACACTAAAAGCTAACAGAACCTAGATTGCAAAGAAATAACAAGTAGGAATTCTAACAGGAAATCTTAAACTACAGGATAAACCTGAAGAACATTCACAATAACAAACTTACAGACCATGATAGAAAACACTCAGTATAAGGCTAACATTGACATTTCACTAACCTACACTATATTGCCAAAAGTATTGACTCACCCATCCAAATCATTGAATTCAGGTGTTTCAATCACTTCAATGACCACAGGTTATAAAATCAAGCACCTAGGCATGCAGACTGCTTCTACAAACATTTGTGAAAGAATGGGTCGCTCTCAGGAGCTCAGTGAATTCCAGTGTGGTACTGTGATAGGATGTCACCTGTGCATCGAGTGCAGTCGTAAAATTTCCTTGCTAGTAAATATTCCACAGTCAACTGTTAGTAGTATTACAACAAAGTGGAACCGATTGGGAACAACAGCAACTCAGCCATGAAGTGGTAGACCATGTAAAATCACAGTGTACACTGGACTCTAGAGCAGTGCAGACGTGTTCTCTGGAGTGACGAATTTGTGGGAACAGTTTGGGCTGCGGACCAGTGCACAAAGCAAGCTCCATAAAGACATGGATGAGCGAGTTTGGTGTGGAAGAACTTGACTGGCCTGCACAGAGTCCTGACCTCAACCTGATAGAAAACCTTAGGAATGAATTAGAGCGGAAACTGCGAGCCAGGCCTTCTCGTCCAACATCAGTGTCTGACCTCACAAATGCGCTTCTGGAAGAATGGTCAAAAATTCCCATAAACACACTCCTAAACCTTGTGGAAAGCCTTCCCAGAAGAGTTGAAGCTGTTATAGCTGCAAAGGGTGGGCCGACATCATATTAAACCCTATGGATTACGAATAGGATCTCACTTAAGTTCATATGCGTGTGAAGGCAGATGAGCGAATATTTTTGGCAATGTAGTGTATAAAAGATGGATGTGGCTATATCCATCTTTTATATACAGTCTATGGGAGCACTTTAGATAGCTGAGCTGTGTCACAGTTTTACAGATTAATAATTTGTTACACAGCAGACATCTTTAGATTAAGCCCAAACTCCAACGCAGCTGTAATCACAGGATGTTTAAAGGGCTAATCCCATTACCAAAGTCAAAAATATTTCTTGTTAGATTCAACTTTTTCCCCTATTTTCCACCCTTTAATCCAACGTTAGTATATATAGTTATTATAGTGTCATTATTGTTTTCATGGATGTTTATCATAAAGTAGTAACTAAAACTAAACTACTAAAACTAAAACTAAGAACGTCTAGCTTCATAGAAGTGATGTTTCCTCTCAAATACAGAGTGATATCTCTCTAGCTGGGCTATTTAAAGGGCCAGTTCCTCCAAATGATCAAAGCTGACCATAAACTGGATGCTGGCATGCTTCTAGTGACACAATAACCTCACATGACGTTCATTCCTCTCCACAGCCCACAATAATAATAATTTTTTTTAAAACTTCATGCCACTTTTTCCAAGTTTTCCATTGAACATAAAGAAGTGTAGATAAGTAGCCAACTAATTGAAATAACATGAAGCTGTGGCTGTTCTCCTCTTTTATGAGTCACCAGCCTTGACTGATACACACAAGATGAAGAAGAGTGCAGAAGATGGATGTGGCATACATTCTTCCCTTGTTACAGAGGAGCGCATTGGGTGTGAGGTTGATGTGACCATAGGGTTATATTATATGGCATTGCACACAATAGGCTTAGGGTTCAGCTACTTTTTGTTTCCACAGTACATGTTTTTGTCATTGATATTCTGCATGTTTTGTCTGTGGCAAAGACTTATTCACTGACACAAAGACTTCATTTTGACACAAGAATTACAGGTTTTGAGAGAGTTACACAATCAGTTATACAATCATGTGAAAAAAAACCCAAGACTTCTGGAACAATGTCCGTTGCACAGATGAGGCCAAAGTGGAAATGTTTGGCCCTAATGCACAGTGCCATGTTTGAAGAAAACCAAACACAGCATATTAGCACAAACACCCCATATCAAATGTCAAGCATGGTGGTGGAGGACTTGTTTTGCAGCAACAGGACCTGGGCACCTTGCAGCCATTGAGTCGACCACAAACTCCTCTGTATACCAAAATATTCTAGAGTCAAATGTGAGGCCATCTGTCCGACAGCTAAAGTTTGGCCAAAATTGGGTCACACAACAGGACAATGATCCTAAGCACAGCAGCAAATCTACAACAGAATGGCTGAAAAAGAAAAGAATCAAGGTGTTGCAATGTCCCGGTCAAAGTCCAGATCTCAACCTGACTAAAATGCTCTGATGTGACCTTAAGAGAGCTGTGCAGAAAATGTATGCCTGCAAACCTCAATGAACTGAAGTGATGTTGTAACAAAGAGTGGGCTAAAGTTCCTCCACAAGGATGTGAGAGATTGATAGTCATATAGAAAATGATTACTTCAAGTTATTGCTGCTAAAGGTGATTCTTGAATCATGGCAGGAAATCAGTTTTTTCAGTTTTCACAGAACTGCATAGGCTCCTGTGAAAACTTTCTTTTTCACAGGAAAAAGCTCACAAGACACAGAAATAATGGAGGCATGATCCGACCTGTTGGCGAGCATGTGTCTTTTTTTTTCCCCCTAAACTGATGCCAGTTCCTAATAGTCTTTAATCCTCATCCATCATCTTGGCAGGCCCTCCATCAAGCTCATTGGCTTAGAGCCAGTGGCCAGACAGTAGACAGCCGTTGTGATGTAACAGTGGGAACTTTACCTGAGGGCTCCCCTTTTGTTTCTCCTGAGCTGTTTTTGACTACTGTGAGTCAGCATGCTCTACGTTAGTGATTGATATCACACAAACACACACACACCCTTCAGCCTTTCATTAACGCTCACAAGGATCCTTTAATGTTTGCTCAGGCTGTTCTGACATGTCAATCAAACAAGCAGGCAGGCACACACACATACTAAGACACAGACTTTTCTAGTGACCGAGATGAAAAATAGGTTGTGCGAACTGGAATTACAGGTTTGGGGGCTTTCAGCAGTAGCAGTGAGTTGTGTGAATGGCTGTGCAAGGGCAGGGTGAGTAACCAGGTCTGTCTCATTGTCTGTGAGTTCATCACTGACCTCATTCTTTTAATTTCCCTGGAAAACAACATGGTCAGGATCACATGGAGCCAAGATTACCAGGTCTAGACAATGACTGGGAAACCAGCAGAGCTAAGTGGTGATTCTGATTGCAAGGAATCCTGTTGTCATGTCAGCCACAAATTTTGAAAAAAGGAAATTAAGAGGCAAACAAACTCAAACTGAAATATATGGTAGTGAGTAATATCCCATATTAATGTATTTTTTCCAGTCCTTCACCTTAACCACAAACGATGATGTGGTTGTCTTTCTTTTTGGTTTCTACCATAATATTTGATGTTTCCAAAACAAATCCAATGCAACTCCCTTTCCACCTCAGAAACCAACAGGGCTATGATTCTGTATCTTTATTCTGCGCTTGGGCAGAAACCATTTTACCCTTTTTGCCATTTTAATTTAGCACATTAGCATGCATGCTAATAAGCACTAAAGAAAGAGTACAGCTCAGACTGTCAGGAATGAGTTTTGCTTGTACCTCAAGCACATAAGCTCTGATGAACATCTAAATTTTTTAAGGGAGGAACACATTAGCTGCAATGTCACCATTTAATGAACAATTACAAATCCAGATGAACTCAGTCTGCTGGATGATGCTGGCCTCCCCCCCAAGCTCTCCAGCTGAAAGCAGTTTAAATATACATGCTGCTTTTTAAATATTGCTCTGAGATACACTTGGAAAAAACTCAACCTATCATTTAAGTAATTTTTAATCATAATTAAAAAAAAAAAATCATAATTGATTTCATACAATAGATCTTGAAAGAACATGTGATTGGTCCCCTGCAGCTGTTTAGAGAAAGGCCAAAATGGTGCTGCAAAGGTCACAAGGTTATAGTGTTAGGAGTTCACACTCTCCTGCACATAACCTTCTCTGTGAGTCAGCAGGTGTCACAGTGTGACCTTGACTGGGAATCTAGGTTGCGGGGAATGTGAGCGTTCAAGCGTTACTCCTCTGGGACGACGTGAAGCATATCTCTGACAGTGCGGCTGTGATCTTAGCGGGTCCGGGGTGCTCAGGGTGACAGACTGAGCCAGACTGGGCCGCGGGTCACTTTCCACCGGGTGCCCGACTGCTTTGATGTCTGCTCATCGTGCCTTGCTGACAGTTGGTGCTTTTCTGCATCTTCTCCTGCTCCACATTACTCTGCCGGACCACCCAAATCTTAAAAAATGTCCTGGCAGTTTTAAATTTTCTCAAGAATGTGGTCCATCTGAGCATCCCCCAGCCCATCTGGACCCCTCTCAACCTGGGAAACTCTGCCATGATTGCAGTCTCCGTGTTAAGTGTGTGGCATGCTCTGAGTGTGTGGCCTCGTCATTGGGGACAATTGAGAGCCTCTGTAAGTTAATTCCAAAGTCTCAATATCATCTAAAGAAATTCACATGTGCTCACTTGTGCAAAGTCAATAAAAGATTCAGTGATCCATTGTGTGCAAATGCAGCTCAAGCTCTCTCATACATGCTCATTCTTTCATATTAGACACGCACATGCATACTTTTGACAAAGACTGAAGAAAGATTAGATGCATTAGATTAAAGGTACTTTCCTCTTTATATTGCCTGTTCTTAATTTGGAGTACTTTAACCCCAGTTCACCGTTATGCATTCAGGCCAAAGTCTTCTTGCCTTATTTATTCAGACTAACGGCAGGTGATTGACTTTGATATGGGAACCATTTGATAATGTTTATTGAAGTTTGTTGGAGCAGATGTGAAATGTTAAGGGCTCTTAAAGATGCAGATAAAAGGTAAAGTACCTGTTTGTGGAGATAAGGTAAAAATGAGGGAGGGAGGCAAGACAGTTGACAGACACAACCAGCTCGACTGGGTCTTGAGACTAAAGCTGCACCTGTCTGTGTCATTGTGTGTAGGTGAGAGATCACTGGAGAGACGTGACATACTGTAACAGTTTTTGTGGGGTTGACAGGCAGATAGTTGGAGAAATAAAACCTTTGGCTTTAGTTCTGGATGGACTTGACTTCTTGGCTTTACAAACGTAGTGCTGTTGCCTCTCTGTGGTCATATGTTAAATTCCTGGTGTAAGAAAATAATGAATGCAATAAAATACTTAAGTTTATTGGTGGTTGTGGTGCATTGTACCTTAAAAAGTATACAGAGATATTCCTTACAGAAACCAAAGACCTTTGGGAGAAATAATTCATATTTGGAACCGCAAACTATCAGCTCTTCAGAAATTGATCTTGTCAGTGCTTCAACGGTTTAGCGCTGTCACAACAGCCAGAGGCAGTTTAACAATATATTAGCTTGCACTCAGTGAACTTATCATTTTGTTTTCCATTAAAAATGATATACTGGGGCAACTTGAGGGATTCTGAGAACATTGTAGCCATAAATGCTCCTTATAGAGCACATTTAAGGGCACCTTTCAAATATAAGTAAGCTTTACCTTAACTACAGTATTAAAAATGGCTTTTGTTTATATTTCTAACTGCAGTGCTATTTAACAATATGCAATGTACCATTGCAGTGAAGGGTTAGAAATGTTAAGATACTTTATTTAAACATTTCCATCCTCTTAAAAGTAGAATGCTGAAATTCTACCTGGTCTGGTCCATAGGACCTGATATACTTATTGTCATGGTCCTGGGTATCTTTAGTTCTTGGTTTCTGGTCTGTTTCCCCGGTCACGTCCCTTTGTCTGTCTGGTTTCTGTGTCCTGTCTCCCCAGTCTGTCATGTCTCTGTGTTTGTTACTTTTCTAGTTCCTGTTTTGTTGCGATAAATCTCTTGTCCTGTGTGCGTTGTGTTCAGTTTTTGCTTCCCCTGTCTCGTCAGGTTCATTCTGTTCAGCTGTGTTTCCCAGGTGTGTCCTCGCTGCCCTAATCTTCTCCTGTGTATATATTGTCTGTGTCTCTCTATGCTCGTTGTTGCGATCTCCCTCATTGTGTGTGTAGCTTCTGTCTGTCAGTTATCTGTAAGTCAGTTCAGCCAGTAGTCAGTAGTCAGTCTATCAGTTGTTACCCTGCCCTGTTATGGTTTGCTTGGTTTTGTTTGCTGTAACACAAGGACCCAGACAGGCAGGTTTGACAGTACCTGTTTGTTTATTTATTTACAATGTTTTGCACTTTTTTGTCTGGCTGGCAGCTTTTCAGCTGCGTTGCCTCCAGCTCAGTTCCTGTTCAGCTCTGTTGTCAGGTCCCGGCATCCTGCTAAAATAGGGGAGGAATGATTACATGATGACAGACTGCTGTGCTGGCTAGCCTCCCCTGATGCCACGCCCTGAACCCACTGCTCCACCCCTCCCCTGCAGCTGAGCCACAAACCGCAAATCACACCATTGCCACATACCCCCATCACCAGACATAGGCCGGGGAGTCATCCGGCCTACCCCCCCCGCGCGAACGGGAGAGGAAATCGGTCACGATGATCTGCGCCCCCAGCCTATGGACCACCTTGAACTTGAACCAGATACCACCAGATGATCCAGGCGTTGGCATCCTTCATGAGATGGAGCCACTGCAGCGGGGCGTGGTCCGAACAGAGGGTGAAAGGGCGGCCCAGCAGGTAATAGCGAAGGGAGTCAACCACTCACCGGATGGCCAGACACTCCTTCTCCACTGTGCTGTAGCGGGACTCCCTCTCGGATAGCTTCCTGCTGATATACAGCACGGGGCGGTCAACCCCCTGTACCTGCTGGGACAAAACTGCCCCCAGCCCTCTGTTCGATGCATCAGTCTACAGGACAAAAGGGAGGGAAAAGTTAGGAGTATGGAGCAGGGGTTCCTCACAGAGAGCCTTGTTTACCTGCACGAACGCTGCCTGGCACTGCTCCATCCACTAGACCAGATCTGGGGCACCCTTTCGGGTGAGGTCAGTTAAGGGACTGGCCAGCTCTGCAAAGCGGCCACCTGCTGCACATGCTCCGCCCAGGTGTCACTGTGGATGATGACATCATCCAAGTAGGCGGCAGCATATGCAG
>VUQS01075706.1:31502-59009 GCA_015108495.1 Heterochromis multidens
TTTTTTTTTTGTTTGTTTTTTTTTTTTTTAAAAATAATTGTTAATCCTTTTTAACCCCCCAGGGCTTTTAGTCATATTCTATTTTATTGGCTATTTTAACTGTTTCTCCCATTTTGGGGGAAAAGCAGCAATTTTACCTGAATTAACACAGCGTGTAATAAAATAATTTAAAGTAGGGTAGCTAAATAAAATAAAATATGACAAAAAAGAGCTCAGAAGTAAAAGTAAAAAAGAGTTTAGTAAGTAAACAAAAAAAAATACAATAAAAGATATATTTTTTTATGGTTATATATATCATCTCTTATAGCAGCTGGATCTAATGACTTTTCTGGTGGATATCCTCTATATTTATTTACATTTTTTACATTTCCTATTTTATTATTATTAATATTATTGTTTCTTTATTTCAGACTTGACCCTGGAAGCAAACAACCTCTAAACTTCATTTTCGTGTCTGTTCTGGAGCTTACATCTCATTATACGATCAGATTTCTGCTTCTGAGGTGAAGAATTCTTATTAAATCTCACTTTTTAATGAGCAAAACATCCTTTAAATGGTTTGAGAAAAACATGGAAATATGAACATTTATAATTCAATGAGGCTGATGAAGCTCATGTAACATAACTGAAAGCTAAATGGACCCTGGGGTGAGATTGCTTTGCCAGCTCTGTTATGATTATCAAGCAGAAGTGGCAACACAGACGTTTTGTGCTCCCATTGAATTCATTCAATTACCACCACAATTACTCTGCAAATTACATTACTGTTGCTGATAAAATCAATATGCTGCTTAATGGGCTGGATCGAGTACAGGCTGCTTATCCCGTGTGTTTGTTTATTAGATATGTGATTATTAAATCTGACTGGATAACACTCGTAAATGTGAGTGTTGATGTGTTAAAGAAGGCAAAGTTCAGCAGCCCTCACTAAATGTGTGAGGGTACAGTATGAAAACCTCTCATGCGTGTTGAGTAGGATAAAACGCACTCGTATCAGATGACTTTGAGTCCACCACAAAATATGCACCTTGGCTCAGAAAATGTAATTTATTGATTCAGCGGCTCCATTTGTTACAGGCTGCAGCCCACAGGCCAAGGATGACAGGAAGCAGCGATAAATAACCAACACGCTCAAACACAGGAACAAGTCCGAGGTTTAGTTTCTTTCATTTTAAATGTTTTTTTGTTTGTAACTCAGTTTTCTGTCTGACAGTTTAACACATTATAAAAGAGATTTGGATGGAAGTCTGTATTTTAGAAATTTTAGACGTATTTCATTACTCAGTGCCCACTTCCAAGGACCCCTTCATAATCATAATCCATATTTAAATGGATTACACATATGGATTTTGAAACATATACTGTATTAAGTATCTGCTTGCTACGGGCTCAGTGATTTGTTTTGAGTCACTGAATAAAACATTATGTTAATTTTGTACATTTTGGTCATGCTAAGAATCAGAAAGGAGGATTTCTCCAAGCTGGTTTCAGTCAGATCCAACCCTCGCTCGTGACATCTGGTTTTACAATGCCACGATGGCGAAGGCGAAAACACTCAACTCGACACTTCGAAACAGAGCTTGACAAACCAATAGGTGATCTCACAGTGGCTACGTGCATCTTTTATACCATCTAAAGTAAAAAAGAAACTCTAAACGGACTTTCTGTAAATACAAATTAAGAGATTTGGCTGATTTAATAGTGTAAAGAACCTTCATGGTCAGTCAGGTAAGTATGTTGTTGCTGATCAACTTAATTTCTGAAAAAAAGGGAGATGAGTGTCCTTTTACTTCCTGGTTGACCAACCCCAACAAGTGGCCACCTCCCATGTAACCTGTATTATCTTCAGATGTCTCCTCAGCTAACTTCCTGCCAACTTCTAAGTCAGCTAAATCCCATAAATCCTCTTTTTCATGGATGGCTGAACACTTATGAAAACACTGGGAGAATAGCCACACTGATCATTTTCTTGCAGCTGGAAGAATCTGGAGTGTTTTTAACTCTCAGAGGTGCCTGAGTGTTTGACTTGAAGGGTTGGGATCACAGAGGGTCTCAGCATCAATGAGCACTCTCGTCATAGTTTATTTCTTTGTCTGTTCAGCTTGTAACCATCTTTTTTTTGGCACAGTATGCTTTTAACTCACATTACTACACTTTAAAGGGGAACATCCAGCTCCCTCCCCTCACCCCCAACCCTCCCTGAGCCTGGTTCTGCTGGAGGTTTCTTCCTGTTAAAAGGGAGTTTCTCCTTCTCACTGTCACCAAGTGCTTGCTCATAGGGGGTCGTCTGATTGTTGGGGTTTCTCTGCATTATTGTAGGGTCTTTACCTTACAATATAAAGCGCCTTGAAGCGACTGTTGTTTTGATTTGGCGCTATATAAATAAAATTGAATTGAATTGCCGTCACACTGTCCTCATCTGCTGCTCCATCAAACAAACTGGACTTTGGTGGTCAAACTTGCTCAGGCACAGTATGAATCACCTAGTGTGAGTCCACCCTCAAGAAGTGAAACATTTCATGTTGCATTTTCACAAATACATCAAATTCAAATGTCTTGATGAGACTGTATTAATTTTATTTTATTTATATATTTTTACTTTATTATATTTAGTCAGTGTTTGAATTGTTCTCAATCATTTCATGTACTCTGACTGTACTTAAAGGCTGTTGTAATTTTTTATTTATTTCTTTAATGTTTTGTCTTTTTCAGTGTTTTTGGCTTTGAAAGAAATAAAGAAATAAAAATGATTACTATAATTAATTATTCTAATTTCCCATTTCTGTATTATGTGATTGTGGTTAGACCTTTGGCAACCAGTGGACTCTAAAACCAGCCAATTACCCAACCCCACAAGCACAGCATGTTATATGCTATAATTTATCTGCTACAGTATATATTAGAAACAACATCCATTTCTCTCTCTGTCTGGCCTTAAGTCCTAGCACGGCTTTGCACAGGAGTCTGTTCGTTCATCTTATTTTGAGGGTGTTTAGCTGATGTTCTGAAGCTCTGTGTGTCTACTTGCAATTTATTTTTCATCTATTATTTAATGTGACTCACTGTAGAGTGAGCACTTCAGTAGAAAAAGCTCCAGTTTCCTCATTAACAGCACTAAAAGCAACCAGCAGTAAAAGTAATAAGCCAGCCGCAAATAGACACAGCAAAAACTTTCCACTGAAACCAGAATAATCACGCATGCAAAAACGTGCCGTGTAAGCAAATGAAACCCGAGAGTGAGGCTGGAATATTATTATAACAGAGCAGTTTGGACTGAGGTAGACTTGAGCTCGCGCTGCTCGAGCCCTGAAGCAGCCAGCCAGAAGGTGCAGGGCAATAACAAAGGCTGCCACTTTGAAATGAAAAGTGGAAAAATGCTGCTCCATTATTGAATTCTTCTTACAGCTCCACTTTCATTCAGGCTTTATTTCCTTTAAGTTCTGCACCAGAGAAAGCTCCCATCAGGCCTCACTTGGGATTCATTTGGTGCTGCATCCTAACCATGAACACACCCTTTTTCTACCTCAGAGCATGCACAGTACAGAATCTGCTCTATTAAAGGTATATCTTTTTATCTGTTGCCTCTGGTTCCTGTAACATTCCAGTCATGCTCGATCTCAACGCAGCGTTTGACACCATCGGCCAGAATCACACTGGTTCCTCCTCTTAACTGAATGATGATGAAGAACAGGAAACTGAAATCTATATCTAAACAATCTAAACAAGTAAAATAAAAATAAAATATTTCAAAATCAACAAAGCAAAACAGAATTTTAAAAGACAATAAAATTACAGACTAGCTGCCAGACAGATGTGTTAGAGTGCACCAGGTAAATGTGGCGTCCTTCAGGGTCTAGGTCGTCTTACAGTTTCATTGTACATGTTACCCCTCAGCTCTGTCTTTTAGAAACACAGTCTTGCCACACTTGTTAGTGACTATTCTGTGAAGAAGCTCTTTGGATATTTTTCCTTCCTACTGTCACCAAGTACTTGCTCATAGGGGATCGTCTGATTGTTGGGGTTTTCTCTGTATTATTGTAGGATCTTTACCTTACAATATAAAGCGCCTTGAGGTGAGTATTGTTGTGATTTGGCGCTATATAAATGAACTGAACTGAACTGAACTGCATCTGCCTCTGGATCACTGAGGTCAGCCTTGCTACAGTTCCTCTCAGTCCCCCCAACTCACCTAAAAACTAAAGGCGACCAGGCTTTCTCTGTTTTTGCCCTCTGCAAACATCTGCTCTTCTCCATGAAGTCCAGCCTTTAACTATCTTTAAATCAATTCTAAAGTCCTGTTTTCACTCGCTTTCAGTCAAGTCTGCAGTGCTTCATGGTTCTTGTCAAGTCGTCTATGAACTTTTCCTTTATGCTCTTTTAGCTGGTTGTTTCTATTTGTAGATTTTTTTATTTTTAATTGCTGCTCTTTTTTTATATATAATTTCACCCCAGGCTTTTTCTTTTATTTTATAACATATTTTATTAATTTATAACATTTTTATTAGTGTTGTAATCTGGTATTTGTTTATGTGAATTTTTGTGTTTTTGGAGTCTTGGAGTGTTAATAGGTTTGCTTTGACTGGAAAGCACTTTGGCCCGACTCCTGTTTTAAATGTGCTGTATAAATAAAAGTGACTTGATTTTGACTTTTTTTTTTTTGTTCTGTAATGTGAGCTGCTGAAGCTGAAGATATCTCTGTAGCGTCTGATATGGGGTCTCTCAGTGCGGTCAAATGCATTTTAGCTCTGCTGCAAACATACAAACACACGGCGCTGCGGCCGCGTTTCCCCCTGCTGCTTTTGGTTTAACATCCACACTCATTAATTTCATGAGGTTTTGTGCAGTCATGCACGTGCACGCTCAGGACTGTGCATGCGTGTGTGCAACTTGGACATATTGTGCTCACAGGTCACCACAAAGTGGCATCACTTCCACTCCGGCACTTGCAGATCAGTGAGGTCACTGTGCAGTGGTTGGATGGGCTGTGTCACATGACTGCCCTCCTGCCATCCTTGCCCCACCTTCTTCCTTGTTCTCCTCCTTTATTTTTTTTTTCCTTTTTAAAGCACCCACCCCTCCCATCACTGTTACTGTGCGGAGTGGGAATGAGCTGATGGATGAGGAGCGACAGCATGTGACCCAAAACTCTCCTCTTTGATGTGGAGCTATTCCACTGGTGGGGGCTTCTTCCCATCAGCCCCTGCAGCATCAGCAGTAGCAATGAGCTACAACTTCCATCTGCACACTGCTCACGTGACACAGCGACTATGCTGCTGCATCAGGAACCCTGTCAATCTCCTGAATTCATTCAAAGGAAAATGAAGGCAACGCCCACTTTCTACCTGGTTTCTGTCATGTGACTTTACAGAGCACTAGTTAACAAAAACATTATAATCTCAGATTTTAACAATCACCGTGTTAACACATTTTCACACAGTCATTATTTCATTTTCAGTTAACCCAAAATTATGAGACTATAGTTGAGTTACTTACTTAAACGCACAGAGATATTGTAACAGCTGGATGCAGCCACTGTGATGTCACCCATTGGTTTTAGAAGTCTCAATGTTAGCATTTTGGCCACCACCATGATTCCTCAATCAGGTGCAGCATAGTCACTATCTGGCCCTGAAATGTTTTATTTTGAAGGATTGACTTGCATCGGGTGGATGGAGGACAAAAAGATGCTGGGGTGAGGAGTACCAACAAAAGCACTTTAACTTTAGGAAAAGAGTCAGCGATTGTACTTTAATGTATGAATACCAATCAGTCACTGCATTCCAACCACCTGCCTGTTATTGTAAAGGTCCCCTTGGCTCTGCCCACTGGGATTTAGATATGTCACCCTGGGCTGGGGCATCCTGTGGTCTTTGGCTCCAGGGCGCTGAAAGATCCTTAGTGTTCTCCCAAAAGATCTCTGATTCACTTCAAATTCGGAGACATTAGAGGATTGTATTATAACGACCAACAACGATCAATGACCAATTTCCTTTAGCCTTAGCCAAGAGCTGTTGTTCCTTAAATAAAATATAAGTTTGAGGTAAGTTTAACTCAGGTCCCACCCACCTTGCGTTAGCAACAATTATCTCACCTGTTGCAGCTACAGGCTGCTGAATTTAACAGACATATAACAGTCTCTGGTCACCACATCACGGCTAATCTCTTCCTGTGTTTCCCCTGCCTGCAGGTCGTTAATATTCATAGTCAGATACCTGCTTTCAGAGATAAATGAACATCTCAACAATGAATTCAAACTCTGTAAGCTCAGAAATCTTGCATATTTTCCTTAATACAGCAGACATAAAAAAAACTGAGAAATTCCCCTGAGAGTTCACCTTGGCCTTGTACTTCAGAAAAGTAGAAAGTGAAATTTAAAGTATGCTAATGCTCTTACAAAGTGCTCATCATGAGCAGTTTCTGCTCTGTGGACTTTTCAGAAATATGTTAAAGCGGATTAAATATCATTATAGCAGAAATCAGTATAGAGTTTATATGAATCTCAGCAAAGTAACTGTCACTGAGCTTATAAATGTTTACATGTTTGCATTTTTCTGTGTATATCTATTATCACTTAGCAATTTTTGTATTTTAATGTAATCTAATGAACCTGTTCCACCATAAATTCTCCTTTAATGGGTGGTAAAATGGACTGAATTATAATGAAGAGTGGTATTTATATCTCCCTCCCCTCATATTTAATGAGGTCAAAATAGTAGGAACACACTCCATTATAAACGGAGAGTCAAATATGAGCCTGGTTTAAAAAGGTGTGCTCCTAAGATGCTCTGTCACAGCCACAGCGTGGTGTTTCCGGTGTGTTTTCAGTATATCCTACAAACAAACTGTGTGATTATTTTGTGCTCTGCGGTCACAGAGTAACCACACAGACTGTAAATACAATGTATTTTACTAATGTAACTTTGATGTTATATTATCTTATGATACTTTATCAAATGTAACTTTTTAGAACTTCAATGTAAACATGATGGTGTTGGGTAATAGTGCATGGACTACAGGAAACCAGTCTTATGCTCCCATTCCCAGTCACTCACCAGTCAGCGACTAATCAGTGATTAACAGCCGATTCTCAGGAAACCCAGAGGTCTGTACTACACAGCAGGATTTCAAGCATAATGAGGTAACTTCAGGCTTCAAACTTTAACTCATAACCCTGAAAACTCGGGTTATATAACTATAGTAACTTATGCTGCATACCTAACCTGCTAATACATTGCTTTTAATACTTTACTTTTCTACTCACACACACACACACAGATGCTGCTGCTTTGTCTGCAGCATCTGTGTTGGTTTCTGTCTGTATTATGTGTTTAACCTCTTCATATTTTTCTAATATCAAACTTTTATCTTCCTTTGTAAAATCATGTGAATGCACTTGTAGGTGTACTGATAATCCCTGGGTCCATTTATAGAGCTGATAAACACGTTCATGTGACCGCTTAGCCTGATTCCTGATGTTAGGAAGAGTGAAGACAGCTAAGGAAAAGATACACCCCAACCCCCCCCCCGAAAAAAAGCAATACAGGAAAAACAATCATAAACACATAATCATTAATCACACACCCCACTGATGAAGCTTGGCCATAGTGAAATGGGGTCTGTGGTGATTCTACCTTAAACTGTTGACTTTTAAGAGTCAGAAAATGAAAATTACAAATCAGAATCAGGATTTAGTCTCAAAACAGAAATGAGTGGACTGAGTGGATTTATAAGAAGCTCTTTCTTTTAGTTTTATCAACCACTCAAAGTGCTTCCCAAATTCAGAACACAACCTTAAAAGTTCTTTTTGGTGTTTATGGGTAAACATTGCTGGCATCAGGATGAGCAGATCTCATCTCCTCTCCTGTTTAAGGATCTCTAACAGCGTTTTATGTTTCCTCCCTCCTCTCTCCTACTTTAATAAATTATCAACAGTCACTTCCACGAAGTCAAATCAATATGACGTCCCACCAAAGTCAAGAATATTGTGTTTCTCTCTTCTCTTCTGCTCCTAAATATATCAAATGCATGTTTATTGCGTGCAGTATAAATAAAATTCAGCCTAAGTGGTTGTGCCAGGTCATGGATGCTGGCACACTCCTTTGGCCCCGGATGGCCTTAATTCCTTCTGTCAGGCAGTAATCAGGTCTGTTTCACATAACGGGCCATTAGTTTAAAGAGCAAATCTGCTTTCGGCGCTGCTCACAATGGACCAAGTATATGTGTGTGTGTGTGTGTGCGCGCACTGCAGGAGGAGGAGGGTGTAGGTGGCCTCTGTGTGCCAGCCCCGGCCTGGCAGGGTTAGAGGAAAGGATGGAGATGTGGAAACAGAGGAAAAAGAAAGAGTGATGGCATCGCCGCACGCCATCGAATCCGCTTGAGGAAAATGAGGCTGACAGGTCAGCGAGTGCCCCGAAGATGTTTCCATTTTAGCTCCATTCATATCTGTAATCGCTGCCCTCTACATGAACCTGTTCCTTTAAAAAAATCCAAACCTTAAAAAGGAAGTGGCTTGTATCCGCCTCGCCCCATGTGACTGGACTTTAACCCGCCCCCTGCATCCCCTGGCTTCAGGAGACCTATTCTCTTATTTGTTTCAAAATAAAAGCATGCTCAACGAGACAAGCGCTGACAGGAAGGTGACAACCCGTCGTCCACCGGAGCCCCGGAGATATGTCGCTGTCTCGTTAGATCAGCCCTCGCTGCCACAGGGCAGGGGACAGATAATTGGAAACATGGCGGGGCAAAAAGTCACACAAATACCTAGTGCTGCACTTTCACAGAGCCTGAGTGAAAGTTAATTCTCTCAAGTGGGAGAAGGGCAGCTCTGTGGCAGCGGGGCAGTATTTTCTGCCCGTCCATGTCTGGCAGTGTGGCGGGACGAGGGGGAGGCAGGCCGAACGCCGCTCCTTACCCTAATAGCTTAAGACACAGCCAGCATTTGCTTTCATCTCTCAGGGGGAGCACTGACACAAATGATTTTCA
The DNA here is from genome assembly GCA_015108495.1 of Heterochromis multidens. Taxonomy (NCBI): domain Eukaryota; kingdom Metazoa; phylum Chordata; class Actinopteri; order Cichliformes; family Cichlidae; genus Heterochromis; species Heterochromis multidens. Next base: position 40,485 of record VUQS01075706.1, read on the forward strand.
TTCATTTCTGCCTCCCCTCCTCCATTTGTCACATTCACACATGTGCACTTCACCTTTTGATTACTTTTTATCCAGCAGAAGAGGTTTTAAGTGAAAAATGAAAGAGAAGCTTGAATAAAATCATGACACAGTCCATCCTAATGAGGGAGCTCAGTGCTGTTAAAGCTACACTAAACAGTATTTGACCAGAAAATGTGGCGATTTTAACTCAAAGTTCACAAACTGTATAAAAAAGATGGATGTAGACACTGTGACATCACTCATTGGCTGAAGTCCTGCTATGAAGCCTCAAGCTGAGTGAGGAACGCTACACACGATGTTTCAGTCACAAGGTAGCCGCACCCAAAATCCTCCTTTCTGACTCTAATGGTTCCATCATTTCCAAAATGAACATCATGTTTTATCTAAGAAGACTCAGAACCAGTGACTGAGACCATAAACTCATCAGGAAAGTGTTTACTGAGGTCACGGATCAAGTGAGCAGTGGCTCATGTTCTCATAGACTGACATTGAGTTTTCTTATGTAACGTCATGCACACATTGCTTGAGAGTTGTCCACCATATTGGACATGATACACCCACCGGTTGCTAAGGAAACATGTGCATTCCCTGACTGGCTGGTTCCTGCAGGCTGCTCGCTGTTACTGGGTGAAATCAGTTGCAAAGATGGTGCTGCACCAAAAACGTCCTCGTGATTGGTTAGGTTTCTAGCAGGTTGCCACGGTTGCCTGTACTTTTTTATGCTTGTCTGTAAACATTCGCCCAGCGGTAGCAACGCTTAAAAATTTTAGTGTTACTTTTTTGAAATACTTGTCCCAGCTTCACTACAGCTTGGAGAGTAACTGGACAGTGTTTGTAGACAAGTCCATCACTTCCATTCAAACTACAGGAAACCGCAGCATTATGCTAACGACCAAAACAATCACAGGGAGGTTTTTGCCAGCCGGTTGGGAATATACATTTTCCCCTAACAACAGGGGTTCACTGACCGGTCTGTAGGCCTGTGGGCCTTATTCATTTGACCCTACACTGTCACCATGATTGTCACACATCCAAAATGGCGGACAAGTTATAGCTATGTGGTAAGTGGTCACATCTTTGCAAAACCTCAGTAAACAAGAGCGCCCCCTGCTGGCTTTACCTTCAAGCCTGTAAGCTACATCCATCTTTTACATCTTATCTATTAACAGCCCAATCAGTGCAATATTAACCATCTTATTTTTCCACTTTTTTACATTTACATAACTACGTATACATAACTAAAGTGTGAACTACACATTCGTATTCATCTTTTACACATGTGCATTTGCTTTTAGTATTTGTCCTGACTCCTGCTGTTGTAAATGTCCCTTTTCCTCTGAGTGCAGACTTTATCTTTGTAATTAAGGCTGTTTAGTGAACTTATATCAAACTTCGTTTTTGTTTTGCTAATTGCACTCGGGTGCGGACCAAAACAATTGCACTGAGACCCTTTGGAGGAGCTGGTCCCGGTCTGGTTCCAAATGAACTCCAGAACGGTTCGTTTATGGTGTGAATTTACTTTAGCTGCTCCCAGACACATCTGACTAAACGCTCTCACATGGTTTGTAGTGACACATTTTTGAGTTTTTTTTGTGTGAAAAGAAACCAAACCACAGGAAAAAGCTACAAGTTTACAAACTCATCAAGTGATTCAGAGCAGAGTAAACGAACTACAGGTGAGAAAACGCTCTTAGACAATTTGGAAGTCAATTATTTTGTGCTTTGTACATTATTAGTGTTGTGTTCAGATCCATTTAATGGTAAAAAATGTAAGGGAATTTTAAACAACACCCCCCAAAAACCAGAGGATTTACTTTGAATAAAAACACTACGACATTAATCAGCAAATAAATAAGTCAGAGGAGGACATTATGAATACTGTTTTTTGAGGTTACAGGTGTTGTTTGCTACATACGCCACAATTTGCCATTTTTCAGATATTTCAGTAATCTGCATAATTTGAGCGTTTCTGCAGAAAATCTTTCACATCTCTAAAGATGTTTGTTCAGATTTAGTTTAGCGTGGAAGTAACCAGCCAGGCTACGATGACTTCACTGGAATTTGCTGTTGATAAAAGTATTATGGAGTCATCAGTTCATCTAGATTATTATACCTTTTGTTCAGGCATTTATTTTGTGCTTCGTACATTATCAAAGCAGGTGTAAGATCAACTAAACAGTTGCAGTTTAAGAAAGTCCATTATGTTGGTCTTTTGCACTTGAAGATTGTTTAAATGATTTTTAATAAAACTGATATATTTCATTTTAATGGCCCATTGTTAGTCAGTGGTGCTGGTTTCGGTCATTATGCAAATGTACTGTTTATAAGGTTGGAAACCTGCAGTCAGCTGAGACTGAAGAAGTTACCAGTTAGTGACGAAACGTTTCTCCCACTGAAAAAACGCTACGTCCAGATGAACAGATTCAGCTTTTTGGGATTTTAATGAGATATTATGATTTATGATTTCAGGTGAATTGTCCTTGTGTGACTTCCTGCTGATGACATCAGCACCTGTGAGTTTCAGCCATGCCTCGTGTGATCGAATCTCTTCGTACCTTCAGGGCCTGAAACGACCTGCATCCCATGTGTTTCTGCTCTCAGTGATCCACATTTTAACACACACACACCTTTCGGAACTTTTCGGAAGCTCTTTTTTTTCCTACTTGTCCCGCCCTCCTGTCCTCCTCCTCGCCATCAGGCACTACGAGGCCCCCACTCCTCCTCCTCCCTCTCGACCAGCGACATGGCATTTGCACTGCTGAGGAGAATGTGAGCTAATGAAAGTGTAAAGCCTGTGTTCACTAGAGTATAAAATTCACATTTGGCCACGACCGGCTGTGCAATCTGATATTATGAGCCTCGCCACAGAGAGAGCGAGGGCTCCAAGTAGCACTCAAAAAAGACACAGCAAAGCAAAAAACAGGAGATGGACACACAGCTGAAGTGCTTTCAGGGAAAAAGATTTTGAGATGGCGACAGCAGGACGAGGTGTTTGCTCGTTTTATTGTAGTCTGTTTGACATGCTGTAACGGCGTGGAGCTCACGTAAAACACGGTGGCACAGGTCAGCCAGAAAAACCTCGTCAACGGGGCTCAGTCTAAAAGAAAGAAGAGGTGCCAGAGATGAGCGACACGCTAAGGTACCGTACGCCGCCATCTTGTTATTTGTGCACACAGAGCAGCCCTGTTAAATGGAGGTTTGCTGTGGACAGAAATGAGGTCAGAGGCGGCGTGACGCAAACAGCTCTGCACACACACCCACCTCAGAACCTGTTTCTGCTGCAGATGGAGAGATTTGTGAACAATTAAAACAATAAAAGATGTTTAATTAAACCGCACCTCAGCCACAGTAAAGAACGAATTATCTGCTCCTCGTTCATTCATCTTTTATCATCTCCACGCTCAGTGGAGGCTCGCTGCACCACCGCTGCCACCGTCATCGCCACCGCTGCCTGCTTTTGAAACTCAGGAGTCACAAAAGTGAAGCAAAGCAGTAACAATCTCCTCGATCTGCGAGGTGAAATAACAGCAGTTAAGTGAATTTGAGGAGGAAAGGCAAAGCTTTTGTTAAAACAGTAGCTCCACTTGATCCAGGTCAAAAGTTCAGGCACATTAAAGACGGCTGACCTATTTTCTCCAGTGAAACTTGGGAATCCATCTTTCTTCAGCGTGTCCTCTAGCCTCTGTCCGCTCGCATTAGTCACCGACGTTTTCTTCCCATTCACTGAAACACTGCAGCCTTTCATCGACGTCAGACTCTCACTGACTCACTTACAGCTGATTATCACTGATATAATGATGACTTATAATAACACCTTCATAAACAACTGAACGCTAATTCTTCCTCATACTTTAGGCGCTACACAAACCTCTTATTACTAATGCAATTTCTACTTATATTACAATCGATGCTACTGTTTTATCAACATTTAGCCTTTCTGTACTTCTGGAAACCTCTTTTATTGTGCGGCCTTGCTTTATTCGCGCCAGTTTTCCAGATTTGCTAAAATACGCTGTCTTTAAATAAGTACCAAATCCATCTCGTACATTTTCATTAGTAGTTGTGCAATTTTCTAACTTTAACTCCACCTCACCCTTTTATTGTTGTATAAACTGTTCCAGTAACCATCAGGTTTTATTTTCAGCCCTCACTCAACCAAGCTCGGTCCATTTAATACATGTTTTTAAATGCCTCTGTTTGTGTTTCTCGGATCATGCTGATTCCTGTATCTATGCCAGATATTTGAAAAGGTTTTAATGTCTTATTTTTTTCAATCATTTTTATGCAAAAAAGTGTTAAAAAACACAAACTGTATAAAAAAAAACATTTTTTTAGACAATCCTCGTCTGTCTGCAGTTTTCTTTGTTCCGTCTATATTAGAGTATGCTAGTATCATTTTAACAGCAAAATACGGATGGACTGGTGATTCTCTAATTCTTTGATCAGCAACAACTTTCACCCTTTGTTGTTCCCATGCTTCAGTTTAGAAATGTGGAAGATTTTTAATATTTTTTGCAGAAACACTTAAAATGAAGCCTTATGTAGCAGGGAAACTGTTAGCCGTGGTTCACTGCAAAATATCATAATTTAGTGATTAAAAGTGAAAGATTACAGTCAAATTAAAGCCAATAATATTAAAAACACTGATTTTACAGAATTTACCATTAACCTCATCATCTCACCGACAGACCGATTCCTGTAAAAACTACGAAAAGTCGTAGGAGAAATAGATTCAAAAGTTCATGGTATGAAACATTCTTATGAAAACATTTTTTTGTTAAAAACATCACAACATAGAAATATGCGGCTACTGTGAGACTTAACGGGCGGGTTAGCATCTGTCAAGGCATAACAGAACACATTTGCTCTAAAAAGTGGAATTTGGGCAAACCAAAGCCCGGCTCCTCTGGGTCTATATTTGTTCCTGCTGAACAGCGCGATACTGTTGCTAACAAACAAATCCAAAGCACATTACATGAGTATCAATAATTTATCCTAAGATATGTTTATATGCATACATTCTTCAACTGTGCCATTACTGCTAATCCAGTGTTCTGGCTAGGTGGACAAAAAATCCTAACAATGCTCATGAATATAATTTCTCTCAGTAACACAAATGCACAGCATGACTGTAAAAATAAACATACATAATCATCATCACCTTTCACTTAAAAAATGTCCTCTTATGTTTTTTTAATTGCATTTAAAGCTACAAAATGTTGCCATAAACACACATCGTCGTATCAGTGAAACACAAATCAAATCAAAAAGTAGATAAAATTTGTTCTAAATACATAAATCAGCCTAATAAACAATGATAAAAGTTTTAAACACTTAACTGGCCAATATGCTAGGTTTACTTGTTTAATTCACGTTTCACTGACACGACGACATGTTTATGTTAAATCTGTGTAATCAGAATGAATGGGAAAGCTATAGCAGGCCAGTGTAACACCATCAAGTCTGAAAAGTGGAACATAATGCAGGAATGTTGGAACTGACTGATTTAGAAAACGTGAGAACATACAGTATATATGATTTTATATATGTGTATATATTTATTTAAGTTAAAGTAAATTTTATGCACTATACATGCATATATATATAGACTTTTATAGCCACACATTTTCCACAGGTTAAAGTTGTATTTTCTGCCTCGCTACATTCATTTAACACATGTATTTTAATTCATTAAGACTGTACAGAAAAAATTTAAAGTGCACGATTACTTAATCAAATCTGACACTAATAGCACATGTATATAAAGTAAAAAGCAGACATAAAGACTGCATATGAAAATACACTGATGTTGCATAACGACATAATTATATACACACATTTAATATTTTTTATATGTATTTGTATGATATAGCTTTCTTATAATTGTGTTTACCTGCCCACAAAAAATGCTGAATTGTTTCTCTTATGTGAGAGATACAGATAATTAACATGTACACAAACACACACACACACACACACACACTTCCATCTGCAGTCACTGAGAAGGTAGACACAATTTGAAATAAGGTATAACACATACTAAACACAAGTACAATAATATAATCAAATACACAGAGCCAGACTAAAATAACTTTCAGACTCCACTTAAAATATACATTGAAAAATACGGAAGTGTACTTTCACACCTCAATCAATAACCAAACTATCCCCAGCAGAGTAAAAACCTGCATCCTGATTAATGCTGGCGATACCTTTATTTTATTCTATATACATTCATTTCTACACATTTAAATATATGACTAATTTCACAGATATCATTAATATATGACATGCATGAGCTTTTGTTGCAATTCAGTATTTTTAAGTAGCAGTATTTCTACTTTTACTTGTCTAGAAGAAGTTCCTGCATCTGCCTCTGATGCCACAGTTAGTGTTAGCACTCTCAGGTCAGTTTAACTGTATTTGACTTTATTATGAGTATTATTAAATCAAACATTCACCTGCAGTACAGCTCTGACATGCACATGAATGTCATCACTTATGATTCATCATTAGTCACATCATCAGTGTGTGTTTTACAGGACGGCGGCTGATAAAAGATGGGGTCAGAAGGCGCTTTCTCTTTTTCTTTCTCTGTAGCAGAACAGGATGTGAGCTTGGGGTGAGCCGGCAGAGCATCCTGAAGAGCCAAGCAGGCAATTATCATCAGGCAGGGGCAGAAATTACAGCCATACCTATATGATTGTACGCTATCGTGTTTCAGCAGCGCTGTGCTCAGATACAAACTCCAGCGGGCCTCAGTCTGGAGGCTGCCGCACAACTCACGGTGTATTATGTTCTACTTAAACTCACTCAGCCAAACACAACGCATACAGAGGACAGGAGGGTCTGAAAGGCAGCGCTTTTTCCTTTTTTTATAGAGTTCACTCAGGGTGTATGTAGGCCAGCATGTGCCAGAGAGCGCAGTGGCCCTTCAGCTATAGGCCAGCATTATTATGTGTATCTCTCTCTCATTTCTCTGTCTGTGCTACGCTCTCCCAGCCTTTATATAACCAGGTAAAGCTGTGTTTGTGAGCGCTGTTCACGTCTCAGGTGGACGCTCACTCTGGGCATTCGGCCTCGTTTATACAGGGCTCAGCTCACATTAGCATGAGGCACACTCAGCTCTATATAAGATATGCTTTATAATCAGATAGATTTAAACATGGATATGAGGATCAATTTTTAGTGATCTGCATCTACTTCTTCATTATAAAGTTTTAAGTTATAGCAAAATATGTTTTAAATTTAGGCGTTAAATGGTGGTTTCCATTTATTTTGTAATTTAGAGGCTTATTAAATATTTATCACCTGCATTTCATTACTGAAATGAAAATAGATTAAAAACAGATTTTATCACCCATCAGATGTGATTTAAAGGATGTGTAATTTTTCTATATTTTTATATTTGCTCAGCCCTGATTTGATTAAAATTCATTTAGATCAAATCAAATGAAAGTTGTTTAATGTCAGACTTTTGGAGAAACTTTTTGAAGGAACTATAAAACTTTGAGCTGCTATTTTTTAGAAGTATTCCTATTTTTATATTCTCTATTCAACATTTGATTTATATGTTCTGTTTATTTCTGCGAGGTAGTTGAGCACAGACACAATAAAGATGATCATTTATGTTAATAGACATTTTTTGAAATCTTGATCTGATTTTTCTTTTCTTTTTTACTCCTGTGAGCACTGTGACTTTGAAAGGCAATTTGTTAAAAAGTAGCTCATATGTTGAAAATGACCTTTGACCTCATGGAATTTTGACTATTGCTTCTGATTTTTTATTATATTAAGCTAATTAAACTGTTAATACTGCACCTATATGTGGTATTTCCTAAAGTTTCAAATTGTTGGCAACATTACGTTTAATCATACAAGGCTTATATTAAAATAAATTGTTGGAGCATGGCTTTTATTCCTTATATCATCATTTCATAACATTAGTTCTATTTTTTCTTTATTTGCCTCCTGGTAGCACTGTGGTATGTAAATACAGTCACATTTTGACCTCATATCAAATTTACCTGTCATTTCCAGGAAGTACAATCCTGCATTTTTGTTATTGTAATCAGATTATTTGATTGAATTTATATGTAGTTTTACCTCAAGTTTTTCTTTTCTGACAACACTCTTATTCCTACAAAGCTTATATTGTATATGAGGAGGTAGGGCATGGCTTAAATATGACTGGTTTTTTCTTTCTTTTTTTGCCTCCTGTTGGTGCTGAGTACAGTCTGCCGTATTTTTGTCAACTAAAATCTTATAAGAAATTGCAAATAGTTTAAAAAGTAGCAAAGATGTTAGTGACCTTTGACCTCACATTGAATTTTGACTGTTGCTTATAGGTTTATTATCATAATCAGCTTAGCAGACTGTTAGTACTTACCACTACGTAGGTTTTCCTAAAGTTGTTAATTGTTGGAAACGTTAACTTTAATCATACAAAGACCTTATATCGAATTGCAACTGTCGACTCCAAGAAGTAGAGTCCTGCAGTTCTATTATAATCAGCTTATGTGTTTTTTAAAGTTGCTGAAAACTTTAATTTTACTACAGATATTATATTTATATTTATATTACATTGTATCAATCTAGTTTTTATTTGTAATTTTTGTGCCTCCTGTTGATGCTGTATGCAGTATCAAATGTTGACTGTCAGTGTTATTTTAATAATCATATTATTTAACTGGTAATTAAAGCACTGACGTCTAGTATTTTTTTAAAGTTTTTAATTTTTGACATTAATTTTACTCAGACTCAGAGCATGGCTTGTATATCATTTTATATTAGTCCTGTTTTTATTTGTTGCCTCCTTTTGGTGCTATATGTGGAGTTTGTTGTGTTTTTGCAGCCAAAAACACAAATAAATAACTTTCTGCTTCCAGGAAGTAGAATCCTGCAGCTTTAACTTTATAATCAGCTCAATTAAAACCACTGACATACATTTAGCATTAATTTTACCCATGAAAACGCTGTCTATACATAAGGATATATCATGAGTTGAGGCTGACCTTTTGACCTCATATCAAATCTTATCTTATCAAAGCTTATTTGATTATTAACACTGCACTTATCTGTAGTTTTTCCTGAAGATTTTACCATTAATTTCAGCATGAATTATATTGTACGATTTTTAATTTGTTGTTGCTGCTGTGAAATTTAAGTGCAATTTGTTGTGTCTTTGTTCACAAAAACCTCTATATGCTATCTAAAGATTTAAAGAGTTAAAGAATTACTTTTATATCATTAGTAGTTCTTTCATATTTTGCCTCTTTTTGCTGCTGTGAGACTGAAAAGCAATTTAGTGTGTTTTTGTCCACCAAAACCGACTAAATAATTGCAAATAACTTAACAGTCTCTCATTGCTGATGTTGCTGACCTCTTGTCAGTCAGTAATTTGTTTACGTGCTTTGCACTTGAACATCACCTTGCATGAAATATTTATCTTCGAGGTGAAAGTGAAAAATATTTTGTAATCAAAAACCAAACCATATTTTTGCTTTCTGCTCCCTGAATGGAGCGTCCTGTCCTTTGGTGTTTGAGTGGGCGAGAGTGGCTGGTCACTGTGAGGTCACTGCTCAGCCAGAGAGAGATGACAGAAAGAGAGAAGTTGTGTTCAACAGAAACTGCAGGGAGGAAGTGAAAATCACACTCAGATGCAGACAAGTCAGACTCACCTCTGATGTATTTTGGTAACAGTGCAGTCTTTGGAAAGGCTTGAAAAGGATGTGTGGAAAAAAAGGTAATGTACTTTCAGAGCATTTGAGCTGGCAAAAGCCAGAGAAACGCTCTGCCATTTTCCATCATAGCTCTGAGTCCATGCTGCAGTTCTATCATATTTTCTCCAACTACCCCCCACCCCACCCACACCCACCCGTACGAAGCAAAGTTCACACTTTATATGAATGACAGGCTCTGGTTCTTAACCCTGGTCACAGGAGACAAGGATTCAACAGGTGAACACCTTTAATTCTCCTCTGGGATTCATTTCCCAGCCGTCACACCTGTGCAGGGAGTAAAGTGTGACAGTACTGATCCTAAATTGTATGGAATGTGGTGCCAGCAGCTACACTCAATGTTCAATATGCAGTGATTTGTTACAGGTCCTCATAGGAACCACACAGGCTCCTTTAAACTGCAGATTTAATGCACATGTTCAGTTAGTTTAATTTCTTAAAACAAGTTCAAACTGTCCACAATAGACATGCATATCCTAAAATAGATATTTAATTTTTAAAAATTCTTGTATCTTGGACAAAGGATAAAAATGTAATTACTGACATGACAATTCTGTGACACCTCAAACCATTTTCATCACATAAAGTAAGATTTCGACCAATATTAGTGAAACTATATAAAATTCAACATGAATACATCAGAAACAGACTTTTATGATGAAAGATTTGATGAAAAAAAAATTGTGAACTCTTCCGTAGTTGCGTTTAAAATGATGTTTTACTGTGAATATATCTTTATATATATAAATATATAATTCCATTCCAAAATTGTTTAAAAATATTTACAATGAAATTTTGATTTTGAAAATAAGTTATTTTATATTGACAACCTGTACATAACTAGAAATTAGTACACATGATATATATTTTTAAGTTGTTACCCCCCCGTTGTTAATAGTACATTAAAAAAATAAAAACTATATATTGAAATTATTTGTAGCATTTTTATTAGTAGATGGTATATGTGTGTGTTCATTTTTTATTTATTGTTAATAGTATATTCACAACAAAAAGTATGTATATATAATTTTTTATGTTATTAATATAACATTTCATATAATTTAATATGTATTTTTACAATATTGATTATATTCTCTATATATTTTAAGGTTAAGAGTTATGTTGTGTGTTACATATATTAAATGTGTAATACATAATATTTATATGATTACTTGTGAAAAGTATATAAAAGAAAAATATGATATATACATATTTGCTAAAATAAAATGTTATCTATACATGTATCCATTTTTTAATTTTTGCACCGACCTTAAAATTTTAATTTAAAGAATTCCTTATTGTGTCCAGATAAATTTAAAATAAATGAAATATACAGTTTATCTTTTACAGAAAAACAATTACAGTGACATGAAACTAAACTTATGAGTCATAATGCTAATTTAAAATATAATATAGAATTTAAAATATATAAAATTACATTAAGTTTCTCTGTATGATGTGTTGTAAACATGTGATTAAAGTCAAAGCGTTAGCAATTTGAACTTTACTCAGCAGTTTTGACAGCAGATAGCAGATGATGATTTGTTACTGTACATAAACATGTGGCCTAGATTCATACGTGTCCATTATTCATGTGTTTTAGGAAAACATGTCAGAGTTTTGGGTGTTTCGTGGGACCCTCGCCATGCAGACATGTGATTAACGATGACGGGGTCATTCAGTCCCCCTAATATCTGCATGTAAAGGAACGACTGGCTGCGTGGACTCACTGGAGGTATTCGCGGGTTAAGCTAGTGGGTTTTTTTTCCCGTCAGCGCTCGCTTCGTACGGTAGACGGCACACTCACTCCATATTAGATCAGTATAGTCCTAATGGTTGCTCCTGGGTGTGACACGACTGTGGCAGTGTGTGTGGGCTGTGCAGACAGGCTGACCGAGCACTCACCTCTCTCTCTAAACACTTTTATTTATTTATTTCTGTTTTTGGATTAAGGCGCTTTTGTGGAGCTAACCTACATAACAGCTTGGTGCTGCATGGAGCTTGGGCTTCTTGATACAGATACGATGAGGGGGCTGCTCACGAGGGAACACAATGGCTCCTCAGATCATTACTGAAATATCACACAGGCCCTTGATTGAGCCGTATTGAGTTTAGCCACCGAAGCACATCATGCCATACTGAATGAGTTGGTGGCGTAATCAGAGCTAAATTATTTCCATATCATAAACCGGGACTGCCAGACACAGTCGGAGTCATTGTTTTTCTTTTGTTTATGATGAGCAGTCAGTCTCAGACTGGTTATCTGCTACTCACTGCACTTTATATGCATGTTTGCACATTAGTGCTTCATTAGGTTTGCAGTCTTAATGCACATAGTTGTACAGATTTATAATCATATACAAATAAAGAAGTTAGCAATGCAGTCAAATAAACAATGACCTACTCAGAAGATTAAAAGAGACATTCAAAGGGCAAAATATTCAGCAAACACACAGGAAACTCATGTCAGACGAGTACATGTTAAGGTTCATTTTTGATTATTTGATAAAGATTATGCCTCCAGGGTTTTGGGGTTCAATTTTATTTTGAGATTTTGATTTTGGTGACATTTTTAGTCAACTGGTGAAAGGTGGGAAAATAAATGGATTGTAAATATAACCCCTAACCCAACCCTTGTACATGAGATGTTTATGTGGACTATGGCATATATATATTTGATTAAATTATTGCTTATTTTAGATATTGTATGCATTCATTAGAAATGAATTTTTATTGAATTTTGTTGCATTAGCATTGGCTAATATTTATTTTGTGTTCATTTCTTTTGTTTAGTGTAACAAAGAAAAGGTTCATAAAATGGTTCTAGGATCATTTCTGAGGGCAAAGTTATATCATGTGAAAAAGAAACAGAAAAAAAATACTATATGCTTACATTATATAAAATATAAATTGCGCACGTAAATTTTCTATAATTGTAAAATTTGTATATTGCAGATCTACATAACAGACAATTGTGGCACATATTTTAATGTTGTTAAATTATTCTTTATTTTGAAAATTGTATGCATATATTAGAGGTCAGTGATGAATTTGGATTGTTTGGGGTTTTTTTTTTTAGAATATTGCGTTTGGCTTGCATTATGTTTGCACTGGCTAATGTTCTTAATATTTATATTATATTGTAGGACCATGATAAGGTTTACTCATAAAAGACATATGCTACTTATTCCAAAATTGACAAATTTCTGTGTTATGGCAGACAAAACATTAAACTCAACCTATAACAGCATAACTTAAAATAAAGTTGAATATTTCCATAAAATAAACTACAAAACAAAATAGCTCAATATGGTAAAAAAGAAAGCAACTGAAATAAATGGAAAAATGTGAAAAAAATAAAGGTCAGTAAATAAAAATAAATAATAGAACACCATGTAAAAATCTGAATATAATACAATAAGGGGCTCAATAAGCACTTGTATCGTGGCATGAGGTTGTAAATATTTCCTGTATCTGTCCTTGTGGCAGCAGAGGTGAATCAGATGTTGCTGTTAAAAAAAATGCAAACAGTTTTTATGTCACAATGAAAGGCTTACATATGAATCAAATACACTTCTAGGTAATTTGAGACATACTCTCATGAGTGAATCACAGCCATGTCTCATAATGTCTCTACCTTTATTGAAATGGGAGACCTATAAAGATTTTACTGCTTCTTTTTAATTTTGCAAAACACAGTAAGTATGAATAGTATTCAGATTATTATGTGTGCATATTATTGTGTGTGTAGGTTTTATTAGCACCCAGAGCCTGTGTTTGTATGTTTTGTTAATGTTGAGTTTTCGGTTTTGTGTCCTTTATTGAGGAATCTTTGTTTAAAAAGTATTTTTTTTACTTTTAAATTACTTAAATCACTGAGCTGGCAGCCATCATAAAAAGATATAAAACAAAAACATTTCTGTCTTTGTTTTTTTTTGCTTTGGGTCCAAACGAGAGGCCGTCCTGTTCACACATCAATCATCTTATCTTTTAAATCACTTGATTATGAACCGCCTGAGCTGCTGTAGTAGTTTCTGGACTCCCTTTAATTATAATAAATATACTCTGTGTAAATGTAGAGACTTTAGGTTGTCCTTGTGAAGTATTTCTTAATTTATGCATGTTCGACTAAAGGTTTAGGCAAAAGGAGGACAATCAGATTCCTCCTAAATTTAATCAGATGGCCCATGATGGTCATGACATCACATGACATCACAGCTTGGTTTACTTATCTCTTGACAACACAGAGGGGTGAAGGGTCTGTTTCAGTAACAGGGGGGTTGAGTTCCAGAGGTATAACAACCTTAATACTCTTGAGGGGAGACGGAAAAGAATGTGGGGGGGGAGATTGGGCGTTTTCACACGAGGGCACACGTTTTCCATCCTGCTGTCACTTCACATGTTCCTGCATCACATAGAGGTCAGCGGTGAGGTGGGTGAAGTAAAACTGTGTCTTCTTGGGAATATGTGGCATTGTGAGCGATGGGCCTGATGTGACATGTAGGACTCACTCTGCGCCCTGCTGATGGCAACAACGTCCCGGCTGAGGCAAAAAGCAGGACAAACACAGATTACTCCATTAGGGAGTTCAGTAACTGGGTTTGTGTTATGTGCTGGCACAGGGTGTGGAAAAGTATTTTTATGAGATCATGACTGGAGGAATGTGAAGCCTGAGGATGTGTGGAGAAACACAAGTGCCGCCGAAGAGCACAGAAACAGAAGTATGTCAAATATAGGCGATTTTAAAGCCTAACAACCAACTTCATCTCTACAGGTGCTGTAAGAGGCTGCGGGCACAGCTCACTATTGCCCGATGTCGTGCCATCTTCACACTCAACAGATCCTCGCCATGGCGGCCATGATGAACTCCAGATGAACCCGCCTGTATCTGTGGGAGCTGAGCAGATCAGGGCATGTGATTGGACGAGGACAGTGCTCCATATTTAGGAGATTACTGAAGCCAAGTTCAGGCTACCATGTGTGAATAACCAAATCACTCCACAGGCTTTTTAATCATCTCATAATACATGATGCGTGTCACAGCTGAAAAATACCAAAATCTGTAACTGTGCTCTGTCTGCAAAGATATGGAAGTAAAATATAAGTTTTCTTTATATGCTTCCTCTTTGAAAATATAAAATAAATTAATCATGAAGAAACACGTCTCTGCTGATTTATTTGAATACACAAATGTGAATGCTATATTTATAACTCATTAAAGACAAGAAACTTATTCAGAACTCATTTATTTTATACAAATAATCAAAATATTTATGAAGTGCATAGAGTACATAAATATAACTGAATTTCATAATTAAAGCTGAAGGAGTGACTTGTTTTCTCTATCCAAATGATTAAATTGTGTTTTATACACTAAAAATATAATACATAATTATAGTTCCATTAAGTTATTTATTCAATTCAAATTACATATTTATTTTAAAATGTTGCATTATGAACATATAAAGGATGTATATAAAGCATAATGATATAAATAATACAGCTATAATTTTATACACACCTATATTAAATATTTCTTAGTAATATAACATTTTTGTCAAAATATATATTATATAACACATTAGAAATATTTGACTTATTGCATTTTTATATGATATTAAAATTATTATACTTATAGAATACAATACAACAATAATATAATACTTATATACTTATATATTAGAATATAGTTGGATCTCATTTATACACACATATTTTAACAACATAAAGTTCCTTTAAATTAAAAAAACATATCAAAGAAATATAATGATACATTTATACATATGCATAAATATATATGTATGTATCATTTATTTATTTATTATTTATTACTATTGATGGATATATTTTAACACGTGTCAGTAAGTACAAATATTTAAAATCAAATATTTTTCTAATCTATTTAGCTTTAATGTATAATAATAAATAGAAAAATAGTAGTTGGTAAAATGTACTTTAGGTGTCTCTTACTCTATTCATATATTAAATCTGTTACATTTAGGTTTTCCCAGAATAAAACATGAATGTATGTAAATGTAGATATTATAAATATAAATATTTGTTGGCATAATGTACTTTAGATGTAATTAAGTCTAATATATTTATTTAGTATTAGTTTAAAATCACAGTGAAATTTTATTATTACAATTTAAAATATTTTATATATTATTTTATATATTTATTTAAGTATGATGCATATGATTATATGCTAATGCAGTCACAGTTTATCAATATAAATAAAAAAAAAATACAATGTTGGCATATTTTATATTCTAATGCATCTTTTGGATAATACGTGAATACGTCAAAACAGTGTTTAGAGACAGTTTGCGTTGTGCATGTTATCTCAGGTCAGCGTGGCCTCTGATTCACCCTGACTGTTTTTCTTTTTTTGTCGGCGGCGGGGGGGGGATGATTAAAACGCAACCAGTTTATCCCAAAAACCTCATGACCCAGTAGCCAAATTTACCAACTCGTCAGGGTTCACAGAGAGTTGAGTGGTGCCTGTGCAGATTTCCGTGATAGCTCTGGCGAAGATGATGAGGATGATGCTGGTGATGATGATGGAGGCGGGACAGTTGAGGTAGAAGCAGCAGCAGCAGCAGCTCCCTCCTCTTGTCACACTAACCTCTGACTGAACTCGGGATGTGTCTGTCTCACGGGCTTTTTCCTCACCCCCAAACTGTCACATGCTTTCTGATCGCTCCCACCGAGCTTCCGCCCCCACTACCACCACCACCCACTCAACCTACCCGCGGCTGTCCAGCCTCCACAAACAGTGGTTGTTTGATAATGGATGTCTCATTCTCTCCCGACTACTTTTGCCATTTTCCCTCAGAGCCAAAACTTTAGCCAATAGAAATGTTAAGAAAAGATGGCGCTGTGCTAAAGGTTTAGGCACGTCATATGACCAGAGAGGTGTCTGCTTGGTTGCATGGTATCTGCTGGCTAGATCATGTAGGACCAAGAAGACTATGGGGTCCTGCAGCAGATGGTCTGACCCCCACAGAGACCTGATCTCAGCATCATCAGACAGACCTATGCCAAAACAAATTTAGTGTCCAGCTTCGTGGTATGAAAGTATACATTTGTCTACATAAACATAAAACACAATGAGCTTCATTTGTTTTTGGGGTGAAAGTCAGATAAGAAAAAACATTCTACTTCAATACAAAACAACTTCAATACGTCTTTTAATTCAGTTCACTTCTATTTATATAGCTTCATTTCACAGCAACAGTTGTTTCAAGGAGCTTTATGTTGTTTTGCACTGAAGTACAAATTTTCAAGCTTTATAAACATAAAAAAAAAGAAACATTAAAATCACTTTGGTTACTTACGATGAACCAACAAGCTCACTAATCTACATATGGAAGCTACTTTTAAGCAGCCACACTTCACTTTTAGTGCCTGAAACTTGTTTACAGTGCCATATAATGAAATCTGCAAACTGGCAACACTCTGCTTTCTCAAATATATAAAAGATCAAACAAATCTGTTACATGAGATGAACTGGAACAAGAAGAAAGAGAGCCTATAGCCAGCTGCAGGTATGCCTAATGCCTGAGGAATAAATCCATCCATTCTTACAAACCATATCCTAACCTCTTTTTAGGCACCCTCTCTTTACTTTTTGTGCCTAAGCTTGCATATTATTGTGTTTTTAGAAGGAAGAATTATGCTGCTACTCTTTTTCATATTTTTGTGTTTCCAGAATTAAAATTTTACATTTTTAAGTGTTAAAATTGAAGCATTTTCTTTTATGTTTTCAATGCAGATTCGTCTGAGTCAGGGGAATCTGTGTTTAGGCTGAGCCCCTTGTGCAGTACATCAGTGATTTGTTTCCCAGATCCAGAGCCTCCCTCGCTGCACTGTCGGGCCCCAGCCAGAACTGGTGGTGGCGCAGTAGCCTCACGGTGGAGCCGAGCTCTTCATTGGGCCTTTTAGGTCTGTTTCTCTTAAGCTGGGCTTAGCGCGAGGCAACAGCTGGCACAAGTTTATGGATGAAAGCCATTGGTGAGAAGGGAGGAAAGGGAGGAGGAGGAGAGGGAGGTGCAGGCAGTTCTACCCCTTCACTTTTATTTTTCCCCGCCGCTTTTTTCAGATAATCCCGATACTCTGACCCTTGAACGAAGCCTCCAGGCACAGTTGTGGCTGACGGCAGGGATTGCGAAGAAGAAATTACAGCAGCGGAGAGGGATGAAGGTTCCTAAAGCCCCACAACTCGGCTACAGCAGGGCCTGCTTTGGATTGGTGGTGAAAATGTTCTTTAAAAATCTCACTCAGCTTTGTCTTGTCATGCAAGTTTCTTTTAAGAGATTTTATTTATTAATTAACATTACATTTGTGAAAAATGTCAAATATTGCATACATGAATTTTCACATTCTCTCATTCTTTTGACTGCAACTCTTAAGGATTTTATTGTTTATAAGTAAAAAAAAAACAAATAAAGAAGTAAAAATGTTTGCCAATTCAAAAAATATGTCAAACCAAAATCTGTATTTTTACATTAATCAGCTATTTAGACTGACTTTCTCTTACAGAAAAAGCTTGAAAAAAGTCCCCAAATCTTATCTTTTTAAATATTATTTATGTTTATATATACATATATATATATATATATATATATATATATATATATATATATATATATATATATATACTATATATATACACACACACACACACACACACACACACACGCAGAGAGTTGTGTCACTTCAGGGGACATTAATACATTAATACAATACCACTACTTGCCTA
>VUQS01075706.1:59029-79672 GCA_015108495.1 Heterochromis multidens
ATATACAGAAATATATATATATATATATATATATATATATATATATATATATATATATATGTATACTATATATATACATACACACACACACACACACACACACATATATTCGTTATAGTGGAATTTTTGACTTAATTTCTCTTATCCAATGGATAATATTTGCTATATGGGTTTTTCCACAACAATGCTATTAGCTATTAGCATTTTATAAACTGAGATTCATTAATGTTTATAATATTTATCATACTTTTGGATACAAATCAAGCAGAAGCAGTTTTGGGTCTAGTGGAATTTCTTTTGAAATACATTTCTACATATTTAGTTTTAGTGTTAGTCTGGGGTATGTATTAAATCGTCTGCTGAGATTTCACTTTACAAATCTTCATTTTTACATTTAACTTGTATTTTTAAAATATTTTTATTTGATATCTTGTTTTTGTTTTTACTTCTATTGTTTTGTGTATTAAAGTGAGGCATTTAGCATAGTTAGCTTACTGCACCAAAAATACAAACTCAAACTTTTAATATGTCTCACATTTTATTAAGCTAGCAAGCTCAACATTTACACAGATGTTACTTGCTCCCATGTTTAAACAGGTCAGTCATGAAATATTCACAAAAAAGCAATTTTTCATGCTCACAGACACAAATTGTCACGTTTTTCTTTTTTTCTTTTTTCATATCAGTGAGCACAAATTTTGTCTAGAGAAAGTTGGGAGGTGCCACCAAGATTTTGTCTTAAAACAAACGTGTTCCTTTATGTCTGTTTTTGACGTCTGATTGGCCAACTTTTCTATCCAGTTGGGGTTATAGCTTCATTTGTTGCGTTTTCAGTTGGATGTAGACATTTTTCAACACAGAAGCAGAAAAGCCCGTGTATGTGTGGATGTAGCCTAAACCTAACCAGGTTGTTTTTAATGCTTAACGTAACAAACCAACATATTATTAATTAGTAACATATTTAAGATAATACAAAAGTTGGGTGAAAATTTGTGACATGTATCATTCAAACTTGGGGTTCTGTCATCAGTGTTTAATTAATCGCTGCATCACCAACCACATCAACCTCCGTTTTAAAAGTAGAAAATATTCTTTTAATGTACACAAGTAGAGATGAAAACAGACTTGAAAATAATGTTAGGAAATTTGTGTTGAGGAACATTTCCTGTTCAAAAACACAAATCAATAAATGTAGTGACTATTTCCCAAACTACCGTGAGACTGCCCCGTCTGTGCCGCTGTACAGGTTTTATCATGTGACAATAATGATTCAAATATGTCTGTTGAATCCGTGAGTAGTTCTTCAAAACAATGATTTTATATTTGACTTTTCAAGTCAGACAAGTTCTGAGTTGTGCGTTCACCATTTGAGTTACAGCACAAACCAGTAACTGTATATATACATATACATTCCAGTATATATACATATTGAAGTTTGGAATTTATAACAGCAAAAATAAGTACTTTTACAAAGCTACCCATTCTTAAAATCTGCATGTAATGTGAATAAAAGACTCCAAACAACTGTCAATACATTTTACACACTTTACTAAATTATACCAGTAATTAGAAGCATGTTTTTAATTGTATAGTTATGGTTTCATGTGTATATATATTACTGCTTGCAGTTGCTTTCCGTTCCAACTTGTAATTACTTTGATAATTAATATTTTTAAAGTAGTACTAAAAGTAGACTGTGTGTATTGTAAAACCTTGGCTTCACATTCCAAGCGGAAGTTTGATTTACGGGATAATTGATACCGATTTAACATGTATTTACAGTCAGTAGATCACGTTTATGTTCCATCAACAGTTTTAATTCTCATGTAATGTTACTGTGTCACTTTGATAAATTACTCCTTTTTTGCTTTATGCCAGAGACAAATTTGAGTTGGTGGGAACAGTGGACTCTGGGCAAGGCACATGAAACATGAGAGACAGCAGACTGCACGTATAATAATCTACATAAACGCTCAGAGATCAGGCTTCATATGCCTGCAGGCTTTATGATTCACTGTGTGAGACCTACAGGAGCTGTAATCACAAGGAAGGAACCTCTGGATGGTGAGTCAAGGAAAGAAAAATAAACTTGAGAAACCTGTGGGTTTTTTAAGTACATTTAATTTTATCTTATGGTGCTCCAAAGTGTTCAGTATTAAATAAAGACATAGATAATTATGAAATAAATCATATAAATAAACTGGGGGACATAATAACTTAAAAATTACAAGAATTTATCTGATTATCTGATTATTATTTCCTTATTTCAAGTGTTATAAAGGTTTCATTATTTTTGTCACTTTCTGTTTCACATTGTCAGCTTAATTTCCATAACAACACAGAATTTTTACAAATTAGCAAAGTGCATTAGCTAGTGCTTTTGAGTCAGTTACAGATCTGCTGCCATTTAAATACAGTACAGACAGAAAGGAGCTAACAAATGCTGTGAGATTTAGATCATTTGTACATGTTAGTTTGTGATTTTGAGTCAGAATGCAGACAGAATGACATGAGTTAGCCAAATAAACACAGCTGCTAATGCTCCCATTTTTCTGGGTTTCTCTCGTATTTCGAGATCATCACCCAGCAGACTCCCATTTTGCTATTTCTCTTTTAAAAACACACACGAAAGAAATCCAGTCGAGCAACTTGTGCAGCTTTTCAGATGTATGAAAAATGGACTTGACTTCTGTATAGTTGGAAAAATTTACGGAAATTCCAGTTTCCAGATAATTTCACACATAATGAAAACGCTTTCCAACCATAGAAAAGTAATTGCAACCATTTTCATCAAAATCAGAGCAAACAGTTCTTCCTGTAACCGGCTGTGACACCAGCTTCCATGGACCATATACAAAATGCAACACAGGAAAAACTGAGGTAAAGTGTAGTGTCAGTAAGGTTAGTGTTGGGGTGTTGTTAGTCAAAAAATGAATGTATTACACATTCGTCATCACTTCTTTGAACAATAATCTATTATGTTACTTAATTACTTCTTGGAGAAAGTAATTTGTTACACTACTCATTATATTACTTATATGTTACATGGCCTGAGATATATTATATTTCCATACAGTAGTTGGGTAGAGCACCCACAATTTCATTGTACATATACAATGACAATAAAGGGCTATTCTATTCTATTCTATTCTATTGTCACATAATTCTGAGTTAACAGTGTAAACCTATACCTTTATACTAAGGACTTCACACAGGATCTTTCTTTTAGTGTTTAAGCATGAACACAGACACAAAGTTTTAAAAAATCAGCCCAAACAGCACTGAAGTGATCCTACTGTACAAATATGTCTGGCTACTCACTGATTGTTACCTGTTGAAGATCAGGTTCTGGCTGTTTGGCTGAGGTTAGAAAACACTCAGCCTTGACATTATTCGGGGTTCTTTGCCGCTAGCTTTGTGTCAGCAGATGTTTTTGCAGATGCTTGCCAAGGCACATGCTAGTCTCCCATTGCACTTCACCATCACGTTCTTGCCCTTTTGTACAATAAAAATAATAGTAATGTCCATATCTCCACTCCTGTTCTTTTTTCCTCCTCCCAGCACACAAACTGAAGTTAGCAGATTGTAGCACAAGTGCAGGAAAAAGGGCATGTTTGACGATTCTTCTTCTATCTGCAGAAAACTGAAGAAGCGTCTTAACTGGAAATGTAAAGTGATTATGGTAACACGTTACAAAGTAACCCCAACGAATATGAAGAAAAGACTAAGGCAGTAAATCACAGAGTGACAGGACCTACTGAAAAACATCTTACAAGTGCTACCAGATTTAACCAGTTAGCATGTGTCAGCTTGTAGTTTTGAGTCTGTGTAACTGCTGGTATTTGAATACAGCACAGTCAGAGCGTCACTTTATTACAAACACAAGTTTTAACTGGCTGTGTCTAGTTAAGCTAGTCACTTAGTTTTGGACTTGTTTAAGTTGCTTGTTTAAAGTTTGTTTAAACTGATTTGTCGCTGATATGTTTAACATTTTTTAATATCCTTTAATTTATCTGCATAATTACTTTTTTAAAGAAAAAGAAATATTTTTCTGAGGGTGTTTTTTTTTTTACTAGTTCCTGTTTTCAGAGGCTCCATCTGTAATGCTGGAAAGGCTTTTTTGTGACACTGACAGTCCAAATATGTCCCTGAAGCATCAACTACTATTTTCCCCACTTACATTTGTCCTTGAAATGAATAATAGATAAATGCAATCACACAAATGGAACAATTCTTTTTAGTGCATTTCTACAACTGTATTTTTAGCTGGTTTTTGCTCCTACAGATTATTTACTCCATAGCTGTGTGTAGCTATTAGAGGAATATACACAGAAATGCTTTAAAATCACATCTATGCACCTTCCATTTCCAACATGTGATTCTCAGTACATTTAAAATGCTTTTTCCTGTCAGTGTTGTAAATATTTCCATCTGTTTCTTTTATTTCAGGTCCTTGGTTGCAGCCAGTCACACAGCAGATGGGGGCATCACAACAGATTCCCTATTAATACTTAATACGGTGAAACATCACTCGGGCATCCTTTTAAACGGTTCAAAAGACACTAAAATGGAATGATTTCATTTTGTTTGTACTTTGAACCCACAAATAGAAGGTTTCTGTCCACGTGCAAAGAGATGTCCTCTCTGAGTGTTACACATGCTCTGCTGAGCTCCATTCCCATTTCTTGGTTTTGAGTTTCTGTCGAGTGCAAATCAAAGAAAGGAGTATTTGTATAAATCACAGAGGAATACAAAACTAGAAGACAGCCTAAAATAGCAAAAAAGCCCAATCAAATGAGGCTCGCTCCTCCAACAAATGTCTGCAATGGAAAATTATCAAAGTGTCTCTGTGGCCTCGTGTCTAGTCTGGAACTTGTCAATCAATCTGTGAATAAACACCAGGACAAGCTAACTGGAGTAACTGGGACACATCACTTTCCCCAGTAGTTTTTGTATCATGGGGATGGCAGCTCCGTGGAAACTGTACCAGAAAAAAATCCATCTTTGATCATCTGCAGCACTCAGCTCTGGGAATGACCAGTAGGGATGCTGTTCACTGCCAAATCCAGCACACCGAGTACTCTTAATCTCTTCTTACTCTTATCCAGTCGGCTCCTATTAGGTATGAGGCTGAAAAACAGCTCAGAGGGAGACGAACCGCGTTCCCGTGGGGCCTCGCCTCTGTTAAGCACTCTGAAAACTCATCTTTTTAGCCTCTCTCTCCCTCCAGTCCCAGTCCCATAATGCCACATCAATACCACAGTAGGGAACAGGCTCCACGCTAATGTAAACACACAGGTCGACCTCGCTTTGCTCTCCATGGCCGACGCCGGAGAAGAAAATGGGGCACAAAGGAGGGATGAGAAAGGTGAGACGTGTCATCTCGATTAGATTTAATAAAAGAGATGGAGAAAAAAAATGGAGAGAGCGAAGGAAAGGCAGTTTAAAGAGGATTGCTGTGCAGATGTCACTAAAATGGAATCACGGGCATAAGTCAGGCATTAAAAACGGCCACCCCGTGAATGGCTGCTGTATTTGGGGTCCTGAGAGAGCCGAAGAGGACCAGCGGGTAGCCGAGTGTGCCTCTCGGGCCTTAATCCTCCACAGTCTGAGTGGGAAAGGCAGGAGGAATTGAATTTTTCACAGTTGTTACTGTGGCGGTGGGAACCTGCTGCTGCTCTTTCTGCGAGTCGTAAACTATTCAGTCAGTGCTCCTCTGCTGGTTGACACTTTGCCCCCCCCCCCACATGCACTCAAAGACTTGCTGTTTTTTCACCGAGTACAGCAAAACTAAACTCTCCAGCCGCGACACACTAACCTCTTTCAAATGTCGGGCCATCGCTTGGAACGACAGCTCACAGTAATCGTATACCAGCCAGACGAAAGAGATTCACCAGGTGAATCAGTGAAACTTTAAATCAATTGGTTAAAGTTGGATTTACTGACTTTTGACCACTTGGAGGCATCAGAACAAGCTGCTCAAGTCTTTCTGTGAGACTCTGAAGGTGCATTTTAATTCAATAATTAGTAGAATTAGTATGTTGATGAAGTGGACGAGTCATGCAGTCATAATCACTAATTTACAGCCTACACAAGGGTCATTCAATTAATAGTAAATCAGTGCCTCCCACATGACCCCTGCAGAATCAGCTGATGTCTTTCACACAATAGCTTTATTATAATTAATGAACCTATGCAGAAGTTTACCTTCATACTATGAAGATTTTAAAGGTACAGGCCCTCAAAGTACATAAGGATGGGCCTTATTTTTTCCAGTATAACTTATTT
This sequence comes from Heterochromis multidens, assembly GCA_015108495.1. Taxonomy (NCBI): domain Eukaryota; kingdom Metazoa; phylum Chordata; class Actinopteri; order Cichliformes; family Cichlidae; genus Heterochromis; species Heterochromis multidens. The sequence continues at coordinate 65,318 of VUQS01075706.1, forward strand.
TGCTATCATAGGCTCATCACAGAAGACACACTTGATGTCAACATGTAGCAGTTTGCCAGCAGCACAAACAGACCAAACAGTACATAGCATGGGCATGTACTAGTCGAAGTAATGCGCTGAAACACCAGTCGCACAGCTGTAGAACAGCAGCCCTCTGTGTTAAAATGAGAGGTGAGAGAGGTGTTGTTGTCAGTGGAGTTCACTCGCTTTAACAAGACAAACAAAACAGCTCTGGTAATGTGTCGGAAAATCCTCTAAATATAGCCTACGAATCATCAAGCCAACACTTGTATGTTCTCCCATCACCTGTCGCTTTCTGTGCTTCAGTGCAGCTGAACTCAGCTGGCTTTCAGTTAGCTGTTTACATCTGTTTGCCTCTCTCCTACTCTCTGCATTCACTTATGGGATTTTAATGCAGTCAAATTCACAATAAATCTGTTCTCATGGACATTTTTGTGTTCCTGTTGTCAGACAACAGAATGGCAATGAAATACTGACTTTAATGCAGCCCATTAATTACAGGTTCAGATAGAAAGTTAGAAGCCACAGAGTGTCTCATTCAGGGCTCTGGCAGCACCAAGTGAACATGTACTCTCACCAATTGGCTGCTTCTCTTTGTCATTCACAAGCTTCTTCCTGAGAGGCATAGTACAAAAAAACCATCAGACTAACGCTAACATGTCTCAAAGTGGTGATTATGAGACCTGTAAGGTAAGAAAAAGGTTATGTTAATGCCAACAGCAGACCATCAGCATGTTACACAGGCTGCCTAAGTGGGAACACCACAATCACCCCCACCCCCTCACAGCCACATAATCCATAAGAATCCCAAAAAGCTGAATCTGTTCATCTGGACGTAGCATTTTCAGTGGGAAACTGAAAACTGAAAACTGAAAACGCTACGTCCAGATGAACAGATTCAGCTTTTTGGGATTCTTTTACCTGGATTATTGAGCATGCATCAACAGATAATCCATAAGACTAACTATGGATGCTGGAGTTTACTTTGGCTGCATTTTCCACTGTGCTTGGGTTTAGTCACATTCCTGCTTCCTGTCAATCACCCACGAGATGACATGAAGGACGCTGTGAGAACACACAAACTTCACATCTGGGTCTACGGTCTGTTTGTCTGTCGCACCATCATTTACTGTGATCTGCATGGACTGTGGAGGAAACTGAAGCACGGACCAACTGAATAACTGAGTGAAAATAGTTCTTATGCTCAAGGATGTCTGTATTTACCAGCTTATTTACGATTTTATTTTTCCCCTGAGTCGACACTAGAAGGCCATGTGAAGGTATCATTTAGACTAATTATCACTGCAATTAAACACACTGCGAATGCCATTTTTCTCCATGTCCGGTGTGTTTTGAAGTATGCAGCTCATCCCTCGGGAGTTATTAGCCTTACAGAGCAGACAGAAACAAAGAGAAGGGGAGTTCCTCCTCATCCTCACCCGCTGGCCTCGGTGTCTAGACATCATGTTGGGGGCTAATTGAAGAGATCAAACAGATTTAACACTTCGCTAATACACATCAAAGACCTACCAAGCCACATTTGGCATGGGGAGGACACAGAGAAATTTAATTGGGGACCCAAAGTGACGAAGCAAAGAGAAAAAAACTGATAGTTTGAAAAGAAGGCGTCAGTTATTCATCATTTATTTGTGTTATTGTCTGCACGCTGAACCTGAGCAGCAGTGAAGCAGGTACTGAAATAGTTTTTATGCAAACGTATTTGCACTGTTCATGTTGGTGTATGTGTGTGTTTATGTGTTGGTGGCTGGACCCTGTGGCTTCAGTACCAATCAGGATGTCCAGACAGCCTGAGCTCCACCATCATCATCATCACCAGCCTTCAGTGCTCCTGCAATCAACGGGTAAATCAGACGAGGACGTAAAAGGAGCAATAACCAATCAATGCACTGCATGTCAGTGTGTGCGTGAGCAGCCAGCTAAACCCCTGTTTTCAGTGGGAGGTGAAATTTAACATAATCATCGGATATTTGAATCCTCTTAGCACTGTCCGTGAAAGGAAATCGAAACAATAATGATGCTGCAGCTAAAAACGGTATAGTTTTAGCAAAGACATAATAAAGATGGACCTAGCATCCGGTTCTGAAAAGTGAAGCCAACTTGGAAGTGTCTTAAACCTACCTTCTTTCTAATGACTGACAGGGGGCTCCTCTGGTTGGTAAAAGCATCGTATAGAAGTCCTCAGATCCCTCGCTCTGTGACCTCAGTAAACAGTTTCCTGATGAATTTATGGACTCAGTTGCTAGTTTCAGATCTAATTCAATAAAACATGAAGTTAATTTTGTGAATTATAGTAATTATTAGAGTCAGCCAGGATATGTTCGAGTTGTTAGCCTACGATAATGCGATTTCCTAGTTTTCACAGTCAGAGCCGTTCCTCGCTCATTACATTCGGTTTCAAAGTGCCCAGATAGTGAAAGGCTCCACCTGGGGCTTCATAACAGGAGTTTACTAACCAGTGGCCGTACTGCCTTAGGTTTCTAGTCACATTTTTGGAAACAGCATCCAAGCCTACACACTTGAGTATGAACAGTATGTGTGTTTCAAATAAAATGCCAGAAAAAAGTTTAAATATCACAAAAATATTTTTTACAGAAAACACAATGTGACAAAGATATTAAACAACTCTGGTGATACCAAAGCAACTGTATCACTAGTTGTTTTTACTTCCATTCAGACAAAATCCAGTTAAAATTTGGATTTCCACCTGCCCCTTTAAAGGATTACAAATTACTAATTAAAATCAGGGGAATGGGCACTTTCACTGACAGGTGTGCCAATATGTGTGACTGTAGCTGCTAGCTGTCTGTTCACCACTAATTCAAATCATTGAACTGGACCTCTGGACCGTGTTAGTCCAACCAGGAGGAGATCTCAGGGCAGCCTCGTCACACAGTGGGTTGGAAACACCTCGGTATCTCTCTGATATTGACGTGGAGCTGGAGGAGGTGGATTGGAGGTGGGAGGTCTGTGCATCTCTGCTTAGTCTGCTGCCCTCGCAACCTGGACTCGGATAAGTGGTAGAAAATTGATGGATGGATGGATATATGGCTGGATGGAAACCCCAAATATAACACATGTTCTTCCAGTATAGTTACTCATTTTTTTTACGATCTGGATGAAATACATGAAGACAAAAAGCATGAAAACCAATAAGTGTAATACTATTAAAGTGTTTTTTAAATAGTAAAACATACATGTATTAGATCGCTCCCATTCATTCTCTCACTGCACTCTGCCTGTTTGGTCATGTGTCTGTCACCAGCCTTTAAATGATCCAATTACCACTCATCTGAAACATTTCCACTATTAAGGCCACAGTCAGACGGCTCTTCCCCCGCCTGCTCACACTCCCACCGCCTCCAATCCACTTCTCCACATCTGCTAAGAAAGAAAACGGACCAGACGAAACCCACCACCCTGCAGAAAGTTGGGCTGATACTGGAATTTCACTCAGTCAGATAAAATAAACCAGGGGAGCCTTAGATGCTGGATAAATAAGCAGTACACTTGGCTCGGCTTGGGGGTGAACCAGCACTCTGCATTCAGTGATGTAACTGATTGTTCCTTTTCCCCGTTGATTAAAAGGAGGTTAAAATACACAAGGGCTATTACATTATACCGGAAAAATACCCCTAATCCCTGGAAAATAATCAGAAAAAGGATTTTGATTGGCCGAATCCCACGCAAATAGGGACAAATTTAAGAGGCTCTGCATTTTTAGGTGTGGAAAAACTGTTTCTGAGTGGCTGAAACCTGAAGAAAACACTTAATAATTTACTAGATAATAGTCCTATTCATACAGAAATATGCATGGACGATGTGAGCTGTAATTAAAAGTCTGGTAAGGGCCGTCTTCTGTAACTCATCTAGAGAAAATTAATATAATCATCAATGTTGCACAGAAACTCCAAATGTGATCAGTGACGGTCGACAGTAACCAGTTCACAGCTCACACACTGAAATCTGAGGTTTGCAGTTTAAACAGAAACTCTGAAAGTGAGTGTAAAGCAGAAGAGGGATAAGATTTTCATGATGAACACATCAGCTCAGAACATTCCAGAACTTCTTCCCAGCATACAAATTACAGTAAAAAGAAGCAGTGGTAGAGATTATACATGTGGAATCTCTCAGGTAAGTGTATACGTGTTAACGTGAACATTAATGGCAGCATGCAAGCTGGCCTGGCTCTCGGCCTTGGCTATTATGTGGTTGGACCATCAAGGCTTGGACTCCAAAGGACACCTTTTTTTAAATTCAGTATGCAGTTACATATCTACCCAGAAAAACAATACAAGTAACTATTTTATATTTCACAATTACTTTCAATGTAGTTTTTCTGAACTCATTTTAGTAGCTTTCTCTGAATAATTGTAAGCAGGCAGTGTTTCAATGCCATGCATTAACCAGCAGCTACTGCAGCCAATCCCTGGGCTGAAAAATGAAGACAGTAGCTGAGGTTCCTCTAATGTCCACTAGAGGCTCCAGCAGTGAGTCAGTCCCCATAGACTCCGTTGTTAATACTTCACAGCAGAAATAAACATGTTTACAGCGTGATATAAAAACTGTTTTGGTCTCTATAGATAATTTCCCCTTCATAACAGCTGTACAAGATTCTCTGTGCAGAACTAGTGCTCCAGCTAACCTCAACAATGGAGCTTTCAGACATGTGGTTTTAACCCAAATCATGCCGAAACCTGACTAAACAGCAGTCAGTCCCATCAGAGATTCAAGGTTCAGTCTTTGTCACACTTTCAAACCAGAAACATGACAATGAAAACAAATCAACAAATAAACTTGAGGAATATTTCACAAACTTCCATGTGCTAAGCTTATCTTCTCATTAAAGCAAAAAGTCCCAAACAGTTCTCTCTCAATCAAGTTCTTAAATTATTCTAAACAGACCCATACAGCTATGAGTGGATACTATAGGAAAACAAATGAAGTGAGCTTTGCAGTATTTGCATATAAATGTAACTTTCCTCATCAGGTTTAAAGAAAACAATCAGAAGCTTTACATTTCTCCCAATTCATTTAAAAGGAGACAGGCCTCGAGGCTGAAGCTAACAATCCACAAGAAATAAAAACTATTTAACTGATGGTGAACCAGGCAGGAGGTGTAATAATCATTTTCCTGCACAAAAATCTCCTCAGTGTCTTTCAATCTTTGGTTTTAAGTGGCACCAACAAAAAGTTGTTTGTGCAGTCTGAAAAGAAAAAACATCAACAGAGGCAGAGACACACAAAAGAAATATTGTGTTCATGTCCAGTGCAGTTCACAACCAGTGCCAGTGTCTCCTTTCATCTTCCCCACAGTGCAATGAAGAGTGGAAGAGATGAGAAGGAGCGAGAGATGAAAAGAGCTGCACTGAAAAGGCACTAAGAGGTATTCTTCCTCAGAGTTGGTCTGTTTGGCTTGGGGGAGGGGGGCTGTTTTATTCTTCTGTTGCTTGACCCCTCCTACACTACCAAAGAAGAAAAAGAAGTCCAAAACTTAATGTCACGCCACAGACTGTACATAAAAGACAAACACAGCTTCCATATCCAACAATTGGCGCCTCCTCTGGTTGTAAAAAGAAGTCTGAGCAGTTTGGAGACAAAGTTAGAGAGGCAAGGCTGAGATGGTTTGGACATGTGCAGAGGAGGGATAGTGGATATATTGGACAAAGGATGTTGAACATGGAGCTGCCAGGCAGGAGGAAAAGAGGAAGACCTCAGAGGAGGTTTATGGATGTAGTGAAGAAGGACATGCAGAGGGTTGGTGTGACAGAGGAGGATGCTGGGATAGGGTGAGATGGAGACAGATGATCTGCTGTGGCGCCCCCTAAAAGGAGCAGCCGAAAGAAGTTTGTGGTCTCGGTCTGTATTTATTTAGAGTCATGAATTCTCACGTTTTTTCGTGACAGTCACCATGGCTTTCAAACTACTGTAGGAGGACTATTTCCTGTGCATCAAGTATGTTGTTGAGACTCTTCAGGACATGTCATCCTCGCAGTCAAAAAGGCAGAGAAAAAAGTGGAAACCACTGTTTTTTTTTAACCCAAAAAGCTTTTAACAGAAAAACTGTAACGCAGTAATGAATGTATGACACTTAATTTGAAATTTAATATCTTCTAGTTTCTGAATATTTGTTTATTTAGCATGTGGTAGCAAGTGGCATTAAGAAAGCCTTAAATCTGACTTGCATAAAGCAGGAAGAAGCTTGATCTACACACCCTTTTAATCCCCAGACATCTGTGGTTTCCCATCCAAACTTTTCCCTGTATTTAGACGCCTCCACCATCAGCGTGTGAAATGGTAATAACAACTTGGTAATGCTAAAGCAAATTAGGTGAAGCTATTAGTATCACTTGTCAAATACTGTGTGTGGCTATCTGCATTCTGCCACCTACTGAGTCCTCCTGCTTTTAGCTTTGAGTGACACTGACAGTGATTTCAGCTGGACTCAGTACAGATAGTCCATCTGTGCTGAGTCTAATAAACCTACTTTGGAAGCCGAAGGCAGCCTCATGACACACTGTGTGTGTGTGTGTGGATATTTAATGTGTGTGCTCCAGACTTATGTGACCTGTTTTTCAATCTGTTCATAATTTTTGTGTGTCTGTGTGTGTGTATCTTTTTCTGGATGCACACACTCTACTGTACATGTTGGTGAATACACAAACCAGTTCTTGGGACAAAGCAGCATGTCTGGCTAGCAAGCTCTGTCCTCGGCCCGAGCTTCTGTCTTGAGCTCTCCTCACAGGCCCTTCTTATTGGATCTTGGTGTTGGATGAGTGAGGCATCATATGGTCCGGCCCTGTCCTACAATCTCAAAAATCAGGGTACAGTAAAAGTTATGTGCCTACAGCTGTGATGAATGTACCTCTAAGGCCAAGTACTAGAGATGTTCCTAGATGTTTAAATGATCCAGAAAAAAGCTTGTCTGCTTGCTAATGCTAGCTCTAGTTCCACACAACGCGCAGATCACATCTGATCTCAGAGCAGTGAAAGCAGAGCCGGCGGCTTGTCTGGCATGCTGGTCTTAAATCAATCAAAGCCCAGAGGTTAATCCACAATGTGCAGAAAAAGTCACAGAAGCTGCCGGCCTCACATCTTGACAAGCTCAAGCCATTGTTAATGGGACATAGGCACGCCCATGGAATCAACAGGCACTACAAATTTCATTGGTGGCAAGCAGAGTTAAACTTTCAGAGACAATAGCCAAAAGCAGCCACAAGATGGCAGTAATTTAAAGGATGGAGTAAACAAACAGCGTTTTGTCACATAAACTTCTTTCATTGCCTGAGATTCAAGGAGAGCAATCGCTTTCACTTTGGTTTTAATTGATATCTATTTTTAGATTTCACTGGGCAAGCAGTGCAGCTGTGCTTGCCCTGACAGAACACCACTGTAACCACCCAATTCCTATATCCAAGTACTCCAGAACAGCGGTGGTTAGCACGGTGTCATCTCACTTTTTCAGACTGTCCCATCACAGCCAGAGAAGGACTGCTAGTTACATCATGAACTTTCTATTGTCTAGTTTACTAGTCACACACTTCCTTACTAATTATTGGACCTCAAAGTAAAGGGGCATCTAATCAGGAAGAGGCTTATAATTCAGTGATGAATGGTGAAATAACCGGTCCTGAGTTAAAAATAACCTAGTATCACCACAGTCAGAATCACTTTGCAGCTGTTGGCCTGTTGTTACTTAGAGAGTGACAGAAAAAGCTTGAATGGTCAGGAAGACCAGAAATAGCAAAGTACAAAATTGTCACTCTAGAGGTTCAAGCCTGCTGCAGGACTCTTAACAGGATGTTCTTATTTGTTCTTACCTTTATGCTTTGTACAGTCTTGTATCTGAGGTTCTGGGGGTTTGAACCTCATTGGGGATCTCTGTTTTCTTTGTTAATTGTTGATCCTAGGTTGGCTGAATATTGCACTCAAATAAAAAAAAAAAACCTCATCATTCAGATGTCCTACATTTAGTTTGCTGGGAACTACAAGGGTAAAAATACAACCTGTCAAAGGGTCAACAACAACACCTGAAATGGCACCACCCCAGTGATTAATAATCGTGCCCCTCAAGGTACACTAAAGTACTTTTTTGAGAGTACAGCCTGTTTTTACCTAGCTCTTATCTTAGCTCAGCTGGGTCCAAGACCTTTGTTTCTCTCATATTTTACATGCAATCTATTAAAAAAAAGTTGTGTCTTTCCACCTATCGTCCACTTCACAAACATCATCCATCGCCACCTGTCTGTGCAATCATCTGCAACCTCTGAGAGTAATTGATGTTCGGTTGCGGTTGCCCTGGGGACCTCTAAGCACTATATATAAACATATAGCACCTTACAAAACACAGTAAACAGCAGTTCATTTGCATGCTTATTGCTGAAGCTGCACCTCGTGGCTTGACCCGGGTAATAAACCGGTTTCTGGTGTATATATAAGCGAACAAGATACAGAATAAATGCAGCATGGAGGAGTTGGAGGGAAGAGCTGGAAGGAATGAGAGTGGAGGGGAGGCCGATTAAATGATTAAGGTGAAGTTCACTCAGAACAAAAAAAGATACTTCAGCTTTGAGAGACTGTGGTAAGTTAAAAAATTACCTTGTAGGTCTCTTCCTAATCACTTTTACTCAGTCTCAATGGAAAACATCACAAGGTCAGGGAAAGATGAAGGAGGAGGATTCATGCAGACTTAGGAAAACAGAACCACGATGCTGCCTGATAATCTGACGTTGGATGTTGACTTTAACTCCCGTCTTCATTAAGGATTCCAACATCTCCAAAGGCAAATGAATTCATATCTTACTGTGCAAAAATCTGATCTCTTTGCATTTTGCTTCCAAAGACCCAGACTTTCTTGTATTTTTTAAAGTGCTCTTGAGCAATAGTTGTTTCAAAGGTCTTTCAAAGTTTTTGTTTGGACATTGGCTGCTTTTTCAAACATTTTTAGTCCAGTCCTTGTACCTGACTGTTTTCAGAGGAATGGTTTTTTTTTTTGTTAAGCCACTTGACCTATGAATCATTCAATCATAAAAATGGCTCCTAACTCAAGGATTGAACCAGTGTTGTGTCTACACATAACAGACAACTTAGCAAAGAACCAGTTTTAAATTGTATCTTTAGGCTCTTTATTACTAGCAGCCTGTCACAGAAACACATCATTTGTTCCCATTTCTTTAGTCAACTAAAGAAATGGGAACAAATGATGAAAAAATGATGAAAATGCCAAAGTTAACACAGTTTGACAGACATTAAATAGTGTTTTACACTACTGAGATCAGAAATGGTGGAAGGGTGGCTGTCAAGAAGCAGGGGAACAGGGAAAGGCTGAGGTATTCCAAATTACACAAGAACTGGACTGAAAATCAGTGGCAACAGGTCTGATGGAGTGCCATCCATCCATTTTCTACCGCTTATCTGGGTTCAGGTTGCGGGGGCAGCAGTCTGAGCAGAGAAGCCTAGACTTCCCTCACCCCGGTCACCTCTTCCAGCTCTTCCGGGGGGACACCAAGTCCCATGCCAGCCGAGAGATATAATCTGTCCAGTGAGTCCTGGGTCTGCCCCGGGGCCTCCTCCATCCACATCCTAGTCAGATGCCCAAACCACCTCAACTGGCTCCTTTCGATGTGGAGAAGTAGCGGCTGTACTCCGAGTCCCTCTCGAATGGCCGAGGTCCTCACCCATTCTCTAAGTGTCCCCAGTGACCCTTCGAAGGAAACTTGTATCTACGATCTCGTTCTTTTGGTCACTACCCAGAGCTCGTGACGATAGGTGAAGGTAGGAACGTAGATAGAGTGGTAAATCGACAGCTTCGCTTTTATGCTCAGCTCTCTCTTTACTAACAGATCGGTACAGCGTCCACATCACTGTGTGTCCACGATGCCGCTCCAATCCATCTGTCACTCTCATGCTCCACTCTCCCCTCACTCATGAACAAGACTCCGAGATACCTAAACTCCTCCACCTGGGGTAGTAACTCGTCTCTGACCCGGAAGGAGGGGCTGGTAATTTAATGGTTACATGGCAAAAAGACTAAATGTTGTTTTCTATGTAGAGTATTTTTTAAACACATATTTAGATTTTCCTTTGGGATGAGTGAAGCTCTATTAAGTAACTATTAACTAAATGTGTCAAATCAACCCGGTAAAAAGAGTAGAAAGTAAATTGTTGTCGTTGAAGCATCAAGCAGCATCAAACTAAACAACAGTTGAAAACTGTTCATAGAGCAGAGAGGAAGCTGGGAAACAAAGCAGGTGAAATAACTACAGTCTAATTACAGAGGAGGACTCATGAGGGGCATACAGGTATGCAAACGGCCTCGTTATCATCTGAATATATTTTTTATTTCCTTTACTCGCTGTCTGTGGACCCACTGTGCAAACACAAAGGGAAACATCCTTTCAGACAGCAGGAGATCTGTGTGATCTGAACACTTTAGTAAATGTGCCAGAGGGAAAGAAACAGACATTAAACAGAAAGCATCCAGGGAGGGGCACTCACAGCGATCCCACATCTCTCTCTTAGACTCAACTGGATTGTTTCATTTGATAGAAATTACAATTTCTATCAAATGTGAGGACGCCTGTTTAAACATGTAATTGTAGAATATTTTCCTTCTGTGTGATATAATGATGCTGATGCCTCGTGTGTGAATGAGATCCAGCAGAGACAAAACAATAGGCGCTAATGTCAGCTAGCTACAGAGCTCTTTAACCCTTATGCAACTGAGCTAATTTAGCAGCTAAAATGACCAGCTGGGGGAATTTAACTGTTGTACAGGAATACTGTTTTAATGGTCCTATTTGTGTTTCTCATATCAGTACAGATTCTTTTAACTGTGACATTAATTATGGTTTTCAATCATTTAGATATTCTCTTCTGTTACTTCTCACAAACTAATTTTCTTTGTTTCAGTAAAACTATTTTAAACTAAATTATGCATTACAGTATGCTGGGATCATTTTAACAGCAAAATCTAAATGAACTGCTGACTCCATAATACTTTGATCAACTTTAAATTCACAGAAGTTTTTTCATCCTTTGTTACGTCCATGCTTCAGTTTCATATTAAAACCTTTTTTGGAGATGGGGAATATTTCTAATATTTTTCCAGATCGAGGCTTCTGCAGCAGGAATTCACCTGTTATGGTTTACTGCAAAACAGCACAATGCAGTGATTAGAAAAAGCCTAAAATGTAAAAAGCAACAACAACAAAAACAGACATATTTCACACAACTTTCCATGATCCTCACCACACCAAGGAACCACTTCCTGTAAAAAGATTTACAAATTTGCAGAAGTGTCATGGTCCTCCAGTCCTCCTTTGCTTCCTAAACCTTCGGTCTCTTTTTGCTTTCTCTTTCACTCTCTCTCCATCTGTGTGGATGTGTGTGAGAACACCTAACCATGCCCTTGTCTTGCAGGGGCGAGATTCCTTCTGGCTTCCTGCCCTTTGTTTCTGCACACCTGAAGATAATGAGCTCACCTGTTTGTCATCGGCTGATTACCAGCTACTACTTAAGATCGAAGATGTCCTTCAGTCGTCCCATGAGCGTTGAACTAACCATGTTAGTGAAACTGGCTCCTCATGTTAGTAAGTTGAATCTGTTTTGCTCCATGCCTGCAACTCACCTGCTTTCTCCTCTGCGCAGAAGCTCTGGCGTTATCCTGAGAGGGAATTGGTGGAGGCGATATCTGATTTTGGAACCTCACTAACTGGAAATCCTTTGCCTCGAGATTTTGGAAATAGTTCTTTGTAAATAAACCTGCTAACCTTTTTCCCATGAGTCCTGCATTTGAGTCCAGCCTGCACATTGGTTATGACAGATGTTCGTATGTTGGTTGAGATCAGGTGACAGTGAAGGTTAAAACATAGAAAAAGTAATCCTGTAAAAAACATAATGAGGTCATTCACAACCACACTCATTTCAGTTGTTAAAAAGCGTGGTTGCTTGAGGGTTATGCCAGCTTTCTTCTGATTGGCTTCTCCTTGCAAACAAAAGATTCAAACAGCAGGTGGATGGGCCTGAAACTGAGTGTTTAGAATAGTCTGCAGTCTGAAGGGGTTTAATATGAACATTCACCACTGGGACAGGAGATATATGACAGGAAACAAGGAAAAAACTGGACAAATCCACTTTAATTTAGCACATAATACTTAGAGAGTACTATCAGAATCAATTCTCTTCTACATTTTGAGGATAATACATCACCAGTTAAGCTTAATTTAACCTTTTATCTTGAATCTATATAGAGCCTAGCCTAATTATACCTGTGTGTGTGTGTGTGTGTGTGTGTGTGTGTGTGTCTTCATTGTTTTGCATTTTCACAACCAAAACAGTAATTGGCTGCCAGAGATCTGACTCCATCCCAGACCAATTAGACTAACCCTACCTTATTTCAGGCTATCACCCTATCAGATTTTTTTTTGTTGATCCTTTCTCTTCCAGTCATTTGGAAAAATGCTATCAGTACACAAAGTTTCTGGAAATGCATAGGAGGAGACGACAGTACTGAACAGACAGGCTGTCACACAATCTGCCATTGTGTGACAGCCTGTCTGTGGTGCTCGGTATTGGCACTGCTCATCTGCTCTAACATATACTGTATATCACTTTCTGTATTTTTGACCGTGTTGTATGATATTGCTACATTGCACACACACACAACACACACACACACAGACAAATAGGCTTTTTCTTCACCGTGCTACGAGCCAAAGCATCCAAACAAAAGAAGAAAAAACCAACCTGCATGTGCACACCCTCTTACTTGCCGTCTTAAACACACACTGCTGGGATTGCTGTATCCGGCTAATTGGCGAAGGAGCTCAGGAGTTCAAATGTACATCTAACACATTGAGACTAGCTCAGCGCCACCGTTTTATCTCCCTCCACTCGCTGTAATCCAAGAAAAAAGCTGGTAAAAAATGAAACAAGCACAACTAAGATCTAGCTCTGCAAGAAAAATAAAAGCTTTCATAAAAGAAAACAGTAACACACCCACCCACACACACACACACACACACACACACACACGAGTGCAGATGGGGAAAAGAATCAAAAAGCAGTTTCATTCAGTCGGCCTCCATGCTGGAACAAAATAACAAATACATGAGGGATACAAATGGGATGAAAGGCTCTGTGGCGAATGGTAACCAAGGGGACCTTCTCTCAATTTGGCAGAATGGAACAAATACACATATGAGGTGAACCATATTGAGTTGTATAAAGTAAAGGTCAGGATCAGCAGCGTGCAGGCAGGAGAAAGCCCAACTTCAACCTGCTTTTCATCTTGTTATGCATCAATTTTTATTCGGCAAACATTCCTCCGTGACAGCTGACCTTATCTCAGCACCCTGAAATATGGCCATCACTGCGCTTGATCGAAAGCAAGTTCATTTTATGAGCTGCACTGTAATATGTTGAGTTAATTCCCAGCTAAATGTCAGGTGAAACGCTGGTTGAGGGTTTTCCTTCACATTCTGCTGCTGTTCTAAACAACGCGTTCCACCCGACGAGCCTGAATCCATACCACTGATTTTAATAAGACTCTCCGCCCTTTCTTGTCTCACACCAATTGTTTGGCTGATTTGTTACTTGTAAAATGCCATTTACCTCTTAAGCTCATTTGTTAAGACATGCAGAACAAGGCTAATTTAAATGTTACATAAACACAAACACCTGCCAATATCACAGCGTAACTTTGTACAAATGATGGGACACTCTTTAGTGAAACTTACTTAGCTTCATGAAGACTAGCTCATATATGTTTGCACATCTAAGCTATCATACAAGGACTTCGCGTATACTTACTTAGACTATATATACACACACACACACACACACACACACATATACATATATATATATATATATATATATATATATATATACACACATACAAACTATACTGCCAAAAGTATTCGCTCATCTGCCTTCACACACATATGAACCTGAGTAACATCCCATTCTTAATCCATAGGGTTTAATATGATGTCGGCCCACCCTTTGCAGCTATAACAGCTTCAACTCTTCTGGGAAGGCTTTCCACAAGGTTTAGGAGTGTTTATGGGAATTTTTGACCATTCTTCCAGAAGCACAGTTGTGAGGTCAGACACTGATGTTGGACGAGAAGGCCTGGCTCACAGTCTCCGCTCTAATTCATCCCAAAGCTTGCTTTGTGCACTGGTGCGCAGTCATGTTGGAACAGGAAGGGGCCATCCCCAAACTGTTCCCACAAAGTTGGGAACATGAAATTGTCCAAAATGTCTTGGTATGCTGAAGCATTAAGAGTTCCTTTCACTGGAACTAAGGGGC
>VUQS01075707.1:0-16900 GCA_015108495.1 Heterochromis multidens
GTGTTATTGTTGGGTCTTTACCCTACAATATAAAGCGCCTTGAGGCGACTTTTGTTGTGATTTGGCGCTATATAAATAAAATTGAATTGAATTGAATTGAATTTCTGCAGGGTCAGTAGCTACAGACCTCCAAACTTCATGTGGCCTTCAAATTAGCTCAAGAACAGTGCGTAGAGAGCTTCATGGAATGGGTTTCCATGGCCGAGCAGCTGCATCCAACCCTTACATCACCAAGCGCAATGCAAAGCATCAGACGCAGTGGTGTAAAGCACGGCACCACTGGACTCTAGAGCAGTGGAGTTTCAGGAGTTGTGCTCGACCCCTTAGTTGCACTGAAAGGAACTCTTACTGCTCCCAACTTTGTGGGAACAGTTTGGGGATGGCCCCTTCCTGTTCCAACATGACTGCACACCAGTGCACAAAGCAAGGTCCATAAAGACATGGATGAGCGAGTTTGGTGTGGAAGAACTTGACTGGCCTCCACAGAGTCCTGACCTCAACCCGATAGAACACCTTTGGGATGAATTAGAGCGGAGACTGTGAGCCAGGCCTTCTCGTCCAACATCAGTGTCTGACCTCACAAATGGGCTTCTGGAGGAATGGTCAAAAATTCCCATAAACACACTCCTGTGCAGCTAAACCTTGAAGAATAGTCTGTCATATCATGATGGTCTTCAGGAACATGTTTCTTGAAAAGACGGATTTTTTTCCACATATTAAGAAAAAAAAAACACGTACAGCAGAGTGATGTTCCTGTTGGCTGGGGGCAGCTTTAGGTTTGGTTCTCAGGCACGAACAGCTCTGAAGCCTCCCTGATGTCTGTGTGGAGAAACTTGCTGAGCAGAGTTCACTATAGTCTCCAGACCAAACAAATTTGAATTCACTTATTTAACGAGACACTTAGAGCCCTCCACGGGAACCTGGGCCCGTTTTGAGTTGAGTCAATAGTTTCAGATAGGTTTTCTGGCATTTCCTTCATGCAGAAGTTCAGTTAGAGGTCTGGGAAATGTGCTTTGAATAGTTCATTATATTACATTATGGGATGATAAGTCCTGCTGTGATACATACAAAACTAACTACTAAATTCCTGTGAAAACACTGGACAGCATTTTTAGTTTACTTCATTACCTTGTGGCACTTTGCTAATTTCAGATATCAACTGATGGTCTGGGGCCAGTAAAAAAGTACATCAGGCCAATGATGATGTTCCCACCAATTCCCTACCTTTTTTCCTCGCAGTCAGTATTCTCACGCACCAAAAAGTTTAACATTAAAAATAAAAGGTTGCCAAAGAAAAGATCGGTTCATATTTTAATGCGAAGACCAGTATTGTCAAGGAAGGCGATGAAGATTAAATGTAGGGCTCATGTTTGAAACTTGTGCAGTAATTCTCCAAAACCACGTATGATTCATACCTTGATTTCTGAGCCACTGTTTGTTTTTTTCCAAGGAATGGATAACAAAAAAATGAGAGAACCCCTTTTTTTTTCAACCACCAAACTGATCACTTGATCATGTTTGAATCCATCCATCCATCACATGGTCACGTGGTGGCTGAAGCCTATCCCAGCTCTCAAAGGGTGAGAGGCGAGGTACACCCTGGAGCGGTCACCAGTCCGTCACAGGGCTAACACAGACAGACAACCATGTGTGCTCACGTTCACACCTACAGCTAATTTGGAATTGCCAGTTAACCTAACATTTTTGAATCATGAACGAAGAATAAAGTGTTTTCCAGTTCATTTGTTACCTGAGTGATCTTGAAATAATGCCGGTTTCACCAGATTAGCGTGCTTTAACCAGGCTTTAACAGCTCTGAGTGGCTATGAGATTACAATACAATATTGTGGAAGTTTATAAGTGCACTTTCAGGATTATTACTGTCCTTGTATGTAGACAACCTTTTTGCCAAACATCTTCAAATTTAGCAGATCTCTGCAGACTTTGCTACAGGCTCTCAGCAGCATGCTGCCTTTTTTTTTTTTTCGCTCACCCCATAAATCAAGTTTATGTATTTGCCCTCTGGCCTGTAGTGTTGTTGATCCATCTAAAATGTTTTGGTGAGTTTTTTTTGTTAGATATATGCTGTAGATACATTTGCCTTTTCTTGAATCTAATGAAAGTAAACATCACTATTTTCTTTATACCAAACTACATCCACTAACCAAAGGTGTTTACATCTTATCGTGCTGTCACAAGCATAGCCTCTTGTCACAGGTAGATGTAACTCTCCTCCTCTGCAATGATATATTTGCCAGTAGAAAAAAAATAGTTCCTATCTGAAACTGCTCAAAGTTTTGGGATTTTTTTGAGTAAGGCAGTTATGAAACAGACATTACTGCACCAGTTTTTGTTTGGTGCAAGTGCTATCAACAGTAGTTCTGTTATGGGAACTATTCTTAACAGGAACCTTTCTGTCATTTAATTGTTCTTTTACTTAATTACTTTAATGTAGTATTAGCACTGTTGCCTCACAGCAAGAAGGTCCTGGGTTCGAAACCACCATCTGGCCGGGGCCTTTCTATGTGGATTTTGCATGTTCTCCCTGTGTTTGCGTGGGTTCTCTCCGGGTACCTCCCACAGTCCAAAGACATGCAGTTAGAGGGGTTAGGTTAATTGGTGATTCTAAATTGCCCATAGGTGTGAATGTGAGCGTGCGTGGTTGTCTGTCTGTCTCTCTGTGTTAGCCCTGCGACAGACTGGCGATCTGTCCAGGGTGTACCCTGCCTCTCGCCC
The DNA here is from genome assembly GCA_015108495.1 of Heterochromis multidens. Lineage (NCBI taxonomy): Eukaryota > Metazoa > Chordata > Actinopteri > Cichliformes > Cichlidae > Heterochromis > Heterochromis multidens. The sequence goes on from VUQS01075707.1 coordinate 2,737, forward strand.
TATGGCAGCTGGGATAGGCTCCAGCCCCCCCGCGACCCTGAATTGGATAAGCACAAGAGAATGGATGGATGGATGGAATAGTATGAATGGTCATAGGAGAGGTCTTTATCAGTAGGAAAAGCTGTCAAACATATGAAAATACAGTTAAAAGTCCAAAACTGTGTGTGTTTATTTTGTCCTTTTTCAGATGGAAGAAGATGGTGACCTGCCGAAAACTCTTGTGAAGCTGAGGCGGACCCCCTCTGATGCCCCCCGACCTGCCTCGACCCCTCCTGTGATCGCAGCCTCAGCCGTTCAAGATGAAGACGACGAGGAGAAGATTATTGCAGAGCTAGAGGTACATTAGTTTGGACGATTGATTGATTAGTAATTCATCTGATTTGTGTTGCAGATTTCTGTTTTTATATGTTGTCTCGGTGTGATAACATGTCTTTCATACAACTACAAAGATATTTCAGAGAATGCCTGTAAAGGTTTGTAATAAAGGGTACAGCAGCCCAGCAAAGGCCACCCCCACCTCTCCCTACATCTCTGGCAGAAAGGTAAATTAAAAACCTCCAGTTGCCGTTTGTCTTTGCCACATCTGTGGACTCTTTTTCTACTGATCCCCCCCTTTTGATTTACTGCTATTCATTTCCTACTATTGCTGAAGCTTTTGTAATGACTTATACAAAGAGTCAATACCTTTTTTCAGGGTCAAAGTAAAAATAAAAGAGTGCAGGAGAGGAAACACAGCTGTAAAAAGTGAGTAGACAGCAGTTTAAACTTGGTGGTTTTCTGACCTTGATTTGAAAGACCAGCGTTTCCCACTGTTTATACATTCAGATTCTTTTATACACGTTCATTTGTTCAGGCTTACACTGTGAGGTTTCTGTTAGAGAAGAAAAAACACTTCGTGGAAACTGTTAGCTTTTTGTTTGGAGGAAAATCTGATGATTCATTTCAGCTCACTAGCAGTGATGGAGTTTAATTATTATTATAATTTAATTTAAAAACAGTAACTGACTCTACAGGAGTGAGAGAGAGAGAGAGTACTGTGGTACTGTGTGAAAGTCTTGAGGCATCCCTCATTTCTTTATAATTTGCTTCTGATGAGCCAGTTTCCTTGTAATTCTTCAGGCTTTCTGAAGATCTTCCAAAGTTTTTATTTGGACATTTGGCTGCTTTTTCCCTCATTTTCAGTCCAGTCATTGTACCTGACTATTTTCAGAGGAATGTTTTTTTGTTTGTTAAGCCATTTAACATCGGAAACAAAATATAAAGAGAGCAAAATTCTAAATCTCAAGAGTTTCACTTCTTGGTTAAGGAAGTTAGGAGTTTGCAGTCGCTTCTGTTATGCATATGGTGCAAAACTGGAATAATACAAAAATTACAAACAACGGTGAAGAATAAGCGTCATTTACACAAAGACAGATGGCAGTAATCTGTTGTTTTCTGCTAAATGTATAAATGACTCAAGTTATTCACAACTGGGAGAGTCACAATGACCTCTTTTAACAGAAAGATGGAAAAAGTCTTAAAATCTATTAAAGTTGCCATGTTAACAGCACTGCATGTGAATCAAATTCTTTGTTTTATTATTTGTTTGGCATTGCTTAATTACTTTTCTGTGATAATGTAAGCTAATTAAAGTGTATACTATATATATAGCATACTAGTTAGTTTATTTTTCTGTGTCGTGCCAGCATTTAGTCCTATGTGAAAAGACAGTGAAATATATCAAAAATTAAAAGAAATAACTGGATCTTCTGGTAGCATGTCTATAAAATCTAAATTTATGTGCTTTTCTATGCTTACCACATTTATATTTAAAAGTCAAATCGTAGGTAGAAGGCAGAATACACATATAAGGTGGCTGAACTTTTCTTCTTCTTCTAACCCTGTTAATGCCTCCTCTCCTCTGCTGACTTCCAGTCTTGCATATTGTGATGTTTGTTTATAAAACCTGCATTAAGTCTCAGTTAACCGCCGCTGGAGCTCCTTGTAACTGATGGTGTGATGTGATGTGCAGTGAGTCAGCACGGATGGAAGCAGATGATGTATTTAGTTTCGCGACTGCTCTTCCTGACAGCTCTGGTGGCACGTTGAGTTGAGAAAAGAGGTCTTGTTTTTGTTGGAATTATCGCACAACGCCACTAAGCAGGTAGCTGTCAAAATAAAGGACGGTGAGACGGGGAGGGAGGGCGAGGGAGGGGATTTCAGGTTCAGAGCTGCAGACAGAAATGTTTCTCTGAAAGAATCTATTTTCTCACATGCAGGTGCTTTAAATTCAGATCCTGCTTTTGTTCGCTGAAGGCGTTTTGAGCAGCGAGGCATCTTTAAAGTTCTTGCCAGCAGTGATTAATGCCAGCAGAAATAAATGGTCTCTTTCTAATATTGGTCATTAAATCTGTGCTGCCCTGTGGTAGGACATTTTCATTCAGTTTCAATGCACAGACACAAAGAAAAGGTTAAAGGTTAAAACACAAGAATCGTGAATACAGTAACATTCAGATTTGTAGGTAAAATTTGCCAAAATGCTGATTGTGTGAGGTACGTCACAGAGAAAGGTCTGCACTCTGTTTGGCTCCAGGCAATAATTTAATCCTTAAATCATTTTAATCACTTGGATCTTCTTCAGGTAATTTGTCTGAACAAATTTATATAAATGTTTTTAAGGATGAAATTATTGCTTGGAGCCTCATAATATGCAGACCTGAACATATTATTTTCTTGGTCAGGCACCTAAATTAGTTTGCCTGGATGTCTGTGCATGTGCTGTTTTTTCCTTTATAAAATAACAAAATAAAAAAATAAAAATCTACAGACAGCCATTATGCAATCATTTGTCACAGCACAGCACTGAACCAGATGTAAATCCATTTATGAATGAGGATTGTTTTGTCACTTTTTAACAATTTAAGCTCAGTCAGAATCATTTTATTCAAAAGATTTATATGTGGCGTTATATGTGGCAGTATGAGGACTTCACCACCCTTCAGTGCACATACATGGAAAGCTGGAGGCAAGAAGAGTAGCAGGACGTACAGAACAGAGCAGACATCAGTGACGGCAGATTTGACGTTAATGACAAGATAAAGAAAGCAGGCGAAAGGAGCTTAAATAGCTCTGCATGAGATGGATGTGTAGAAATGTATCAGCTGATCCTTTGTCTGATGTGATCTGGTGCTGAAATCAGCTGATCTGAAGTAACACTATGCTCAATTTATGTTTTACTAAAGTCATGGGATGAAAAAGCAATCTTAAAAAAGCATGACAACAAAGTGGGGCATACACTTACCAGCCACTTTATTAAGTACACCATGTTAATTTGACTCCCTTGTGCATTCAGAACAGCTTTAACTCTTTGTGGCATAGATTCAACAAGGTTCTGGAAACATTCCTCAGAGATTTTGCTCCATATTGACATGAAAGCATCACACAGTTGCTGCAGATTTGTTGGCTGCACATCCATGATGTGAATCTCCCATTCCACCACATCCCAAAGGTGCTCCGTTTGATTGAGATCTGGTGACTGTGGAGGCCATTTGAGTACAATGAACTCACTGGCATGCTTAAGAAACCATCAAATTCTGACTCTACCATCTGAATGTTGCAGCAGAAGACTCATCAGACCAGGCAATGTTTTTCCAATCCTCTTTTGTCCAATTTTGGTGAGACAATGTGAATTATAGCCTCAGTTTCCTGTTCTTAGCTGACAGGAGTGGCATCTGGTCTTCTGGTGCTGTAGCCCATTTGCTTCAAGGTTCAATATTTGTGTTCAAAGATGCTCTTCTGCATTCCTTGATTGGAGCAAGCGGTTATTTGTTATTTACAGTGACAGAGTATTATAGGCAGTCTGTGTCTGACTTTATGCCTGACAGTTTTTGTTTGACCCTTGGCTGGTCAACATGATTCTACACCTAAACAATCCAAATTAAAATGATGGTGCTCTCTCTCTTGGCTCCCACAGAACAGCAGTAACTCTCCTGGCCCGATGAAGGGTCCCACCGTCGCCGCCCGGCTCAAACACCTCCAACAAGGCAGCCTGGAGAGGCCCAAAACCCGCAGGCAAAAAGAGGATATCCCCAAAGTCCAGGGCCAGCAGCAGGTATTCCACTTCTAAAACCTCCACCTCTGATGCTTCGTCTGCCTCTCCTCTCTGCTGTCACTTCAAAGGAAGTCCCCCCCTCCCCGGTGACTTCGGCGAGATGAGAAAAACTGTATAGGCCTGACTGGCAGACAACATGAGATCAAACAAAAACCAGTGGGGGAGCTATCTACAGAAACCTTGTTTTTTTATGTGTGTTTTGAGTTACTGGATCTAACCTAGCTTGCTTAGAGATCAAGTTTTTGTCGTACGAGTATGTCGATGTTTTGATTTCCTGAGGAAGGTCTTGGTGCTTGTGACTGACTAAACTAGCTTTATTATGATAGATCTATTCAGATACATCCTCTGCCTCCATTGTGTGAAATAAGCTTCAGTAATGCCACGGAACGACTTCATATCTCAGAGTTACAGAGATGATATTTCACCCTGATCCAGCCATGTTTTCTCTCACTGAATCCTCCTCATCTCTCAATCTGTTCATCCAGTAATTACCACACGCTGCTCTTTTTGTATTACCCATCATTTAGACCTCAAGGTTAGCAGGCAGGGCTGCAGCAGGCGCTGAACAATCTGAAGGGTTCATATTCCAGCCGCGAGGCCAGTCCATTAAGCTAGCTTACTTGCCTTTTTACAGCTAGAATGCTACAATTTATTTTGCAAGATGACAAGAGCTAACCACAAGGTGCAAGGTCAGCTGAAGATGGTGTGCAGCTTTCAGTTTAATGTCTGTAGTGAGCAGAAATAAAGTAGCAAAAGGAGAGAGGAGCAGCAAAGAATAAAGACGAATATAAGCAAAGAGTGGAAGCAAGGACCACAACCTCAAATGTAAACAGAAAATGTTTACTGATAATGAGGATGAGATGAATGAGAAGCAGAGAGCGAACCAAGAGACTGTGGTTTGGGGAAGGCCTTACCGAGGATCAGGGGCAGCTCCAGTGCCCAGCAGATCCCCAGAGAAAGCCCCCCCACCCCCAGGAAGCAGTGATTGAGCGTTGTGCACATCTTGAAGGTTGTAGTGGTTGTATAACTGGTAGAAGCGACCTGTTACTTTGATTAGGTGGTGTGGGATTCCCTTGCTGAAAGCAAAGTGGTTGTTCCACTACTGAAGAAGTGGCCAGGTCAAAAAAGAAACCTCAGCAAATTCCAGACAATTTGAGGACTTGATTTGAGGGGGGAGAAGGACCAGAACTGGATGGCACAGGACTCTGTGATGGAGGGGGGTGTGGGGCAAGTAGACATTTATAGATGTGTGACAGGAAGAGGAGTGTTTGGGGTGTTGTCCTGCTAGTGAACTTTAGATAAATTATGTCCAATATACCTGATCCCAATATGAAATACCTGCTGAACTTACAGTATTGAAATAATGTAAATTTAGTTCTGGTGTTTGACCTTTAGCAGGAGGATAGTTTCAGAAAAACAAAAAAAATCATATGTCCAGTTTTCTAAAGGTTATTTTCAACAATTATTTTTACATCTAAAAATTTTAGTTAAAAATTCGAGTTGTTTAATACGGATTGATAAAAATTACACACCAAAACTCAAAGTGAAGGATTCAAAATTAACCACCTGGCCTATTAGGTTAATGTCTGCTCATAGACAGTATATAAAAGATGGACACACTGTCACCCATCGGTTAGTAGAGTCCTGTTTTGCAGCCTCGAGCGGAGCATTTTCGCCATTGTTATCATCAGATGTGAGGAGACTAATTCATTAATCAATGAGCACACCCTGGATCATCCTCCTTTCTGACTCTAATGACCATAATTTACAAAATAACCTTAATGTTTAATTCATTAAACCTGAAGCAAGTGGCTCCTGGCGACTTAATGCTCTCAAAGTGTTTACTGAGATCACAAGTTAAGAGAGCCGAGGACTGCTTTCCCATAGACTTCTATACAAGATGATTCAAATGAGTCACCCCCTGCTGGCCATTAAAAGAATGCAGGTCTAAGGCACTTCCATAAGTCTTTTATACTGTCTGTGGTTCTATTGGTCATGTGACACAGTAATGACCTGTCATTTTAATTAATGAAACTAAAGGAAGAGACATGGAATATCAGCTACTTTTACCAATGACCAGTGATGGGAAGTGGGTGGATACAGAGTTAAACAGAGTTTTCTCAACTTTGAAGCAAGCAAATGAAGTGACTACTAATGGGAACAAAGAATACTGATTAACTAGATATAAACTAGATATATACTAGCAATCAGTTGTCAGCTATAAAGCAGAGAGCCAGGATTTGTCATTTTCAATTCATTAAATTGCAGATCATTTTCTCAGTTGATCATTTGGTTTAAAAGTGCCCATCCTGATTTTCAAGACAGCTTCATTTTCTTCAATTTGTATGTTTTAGCTCTAGTTGTGGTTGCATTATAAAACCAGGTATTTACTTACTTGAAAAAATTTAACTCTAAGAGTTCTTTGTTATCACAAACACAACTGTGACCTTCCTGTCCGCACATACATCTCTCACATGAGGCGACAAGCCTGAGACTTGTCTCGGTTCTCTCGCGGCATCTCAAACGTCTCTAACGAGAAACTAAGATTCGAAAAAGAAAATGATGGATGAAAAGCCACTGATCAGAGTAGGGGTGACTTAGGAAACAAAGAGTATGTCCACGCAACAGAAATAGCAGAATTGGGATGGTTTACAATGCACACATGCAGGAGTTACCTTGTAGTTCATCTTTAAAAAATGCTTCATAGGTAAAGTTGACTGTTTGTGAGTTCCTGATTGCAGAGAGACTGAAAAGTAAACCTTACAAAATTTTAATGAACTCCTGTAATGTTTCATTATTAAAGAGCTGTGATGGCCTTGTACAATTCAAAAACACTTAACCACATTGTTTGTTAGTAAATCAAACCTCCAGTTTCATCACTTTCATTAGCATCTAAGTTAATCCATGCATTCTGAATAAGTAAAAATGCTGCATACACTAGCACACCATTCCATTTTGTAACTCAGATTCAGAATCACAGCTGAACTGTTATATAGCCAAAAAAATTCCCACCTTCTATGTTGTCATGCACCAGCACAGTACAAAGAAAGAAATAAACTGCCCAAGTAGAGCTCAGTGAGTAAATCAGCAGCTCAGTGCGAGCGGGAGGTTAAAGTTGGCTGATGAACCCTGAAGCACGGCCTTTTCGCTGTGGAGCTTCACTCGCTCTTATCTGCTCCTGCAGATGCTCCAGGCTGCCCCTGACCTGCTGAGTGGAGCAGCCTTGACCCATCCTTGGTTACATCCCTCTTTCAGTAAATACTGACAGAGAAAATGAAAACGCATCCAGCTGGTGTCTCTCAGTCAGGCAGCGCTCATTGTCAGTCATCCTCTCACATGTCAGTGCTGTATTTTGATTAATGATTAATGATTTTTCCATGAGACATGCATCATTAACTCAAAGCAGCTCATCCACATGAGCCCAGATGTCTTTAGAGACTTCACTCTCATGCATCAGAGGTCAGTGTCTTTAACAATACCTCATATTAGCAGTAACAGCCGTTCGCATGCGGCTAACATGGCTGACCTCCAGTTGACATGCGATGCCATCTGGGCGCCCGTCCACAAAGACGCCACGAGGATTAGTATTCAGCACTGGTTGTGTCTTGTACTGGTCTGAATATTAACTCACTTTTTTTTTGCACCTCATTTCCCTTATTGCTTTTTAAAAATTCATGATTTTATAACCACACAGCCTGAAAGCAAATGGTCAAATAATGTACTGTAATTTTTCTATTACACAGTCAGGAGTGAACACACGGCTCGAGATAATGTCATCAAACATGCTGTTAATATTGTGCACAAACATGTTCTCTTATCTCATCCTGCAAAATTAACCGTAGAGTTTCACTTGTAATGGAAACGCTCGGATAACATTACAGCTCATCTGTATCAGGAGATGTAAAAGGATATACATGTCACCCTGTACTGTACATACAGTGATGTGGCTGTTGGGCCAAATGAAGCCTTGTGTAAACAAGTTAATGTAAAGAGAAGGGATGCAGTGAAGCAGTAAAGAATACACATGGGGGCCAGCAAGTTTATTCATTGAAACTAGGAAGCTAAAATTAGAAACCATCTCACAGGAATTTTAATGTTTTACCTTCTTCCTGTTGAGGGAGAAAGATGCCGTTCCAAACTCAGTTGCTGCCTCACTCTTTTTGGCTTTTGCTTTACTTTACAAAGAAATATTAGCATTAAAACAGCTGAAAATTGGTCAAAATAGTGTTTAGAATCTGCAGAAATCTACAAAAAGGAGGTGAAAACCAGAATCACTGCTCTTTCTGCCACAAAGAGACTGCTAACTAGACAGATGCTTCTTTTCCTTCAGGATGATGCCAGTGACCTAGACCTAACTCTGCCTTATGAGAAATGAACGAAAGCAGACGTTCGGCTCAGCTTTTTACCAAAAAATCTCGCACTGCTGCTGCTTTCACTCATGTTTTAGCTAAATGGCAGGGAACTCCTGCAGTAGCAGCTCCCATATCTGCTGACATCAGTGGTTCCAGCTTTGGGACTGGAGGTTTTTTTGTGCTGGAGCCAGGTATTTAGCAGCAGCAACAGCAGTCTTTTATTGGTGGACATGCATGAAACTATATTCGGTAGCAAGCTGGTGGAAAAAGGGCTAACCTTAGCAGGGCCTCGGCCACCACTGACAAGCCATTTGCCCGAGACACCCTCCACCCCCCACCCCCAACACACAACCGATGATGAAGCCCGTTAGGGGGCCATTCACATGCTCATAAAACTGACTTTCCATCCAGTTAACTGCTTCCCCAGCAGAACCATTTCTGGAGAGATGAAATTGAGCAACAGTAAAAAAAAAAGAATAACTGAAGCAGTCTCCTAGAAATTGTATTTAATTGAGGATTATTTAAAAAAAAAAGTTTTATATTATGTAAATATGGTTTATTTTAAGCTTATACAACACCAGGCCCAAAAAAAAAGTCACACACTGATATATCATTGGCCACCTTCAGCTTTGATGAATGCACACATTTGCTGGGGCATCGTTGCAGCAATGCAGCTTATGCAATGTCGCAACATTTATTTCCATCCAGAGCTGCAGTCATTTTTTGGCAGGATCTCCCAGTGTTGATGATAGGAGAGTCAGACCACTGTGTAAAGCCTTCTCTAGCACATCCCAAAGTTTCTTGGTGGGGTTAAGGTCTAGACTCTGTGGTGTCCAGTCCATGTTTGGAAATGATGTCTCACGCTCCCTCAACCACTCTTTCACCATTTGAGGCCGGTGAATGATCTTGGAATATGCCCGTGCCATCAGGGAAGAAAAACCTGGTCATTCAGTATTAGAGGTGGGAATCACCACACACCCCACGGTATGATATTGTCACAATACTTTACTCACTATATGATATTACTGCGATGTTTAACATTTTGCGATATGCTGAGCAACCTTCCTGTTCTACAGGACTATAACCAGAATACAACCAGTTGGCAGTCAGTTGAGTCGAGTCTCCTCAAGCTGTGCTCATTGACAAAAACTCATTCAGACTACATGTTGGCAATCTGTCTGCATTTATAAATTAGACAGCAATTATTTGCAACCCTTTGGCAATCTCTCTGAGAGTGATTGCAGTCGGTCCAAGTCAGACTGCAACTGTTTGCAGGTGACCTGTGCAATCGCCTTGCAATAAAAAGTGGTCGTGAGTATGCAACACCCTCAAGCTCTGGGCAACTATTTGGTCACCACAAGTTGCAATCGGTCACAGAATGTGAACAAATCACCAGACAGACATTGATTTTTTTTGTAGATACTAGAAGGTTGCTGTCCTATTTTTACTCATGACTGAGCCATTAGCTTGCTTTGAATTAGGAGGTAGTTTTGTCAAACTAAGTGTGTCCAGTGTCGGATGGTTTTGCCAATTTTATGTAAGTTTGCTCAGCTAACTTTATCTCAGGACGGTGGTGCATGAGATGAGCCCTCTTGTTTGTAGTCTTCCCAGAGTATTTTAATTTATTTAATAAAATATCAATATTTGGTGTCTCTGTATCGATACAATATTGCCAAGCAAAATATCACGATATTATGCTGTATCAATTTTTTCCCCCACCCCTATTTAGTATAGTGTACCTTGTTTTTTGGGCACGTGTTGCTGAACCTAGACCTCCAATCCAGTGGAGGGCACTTACCTACACTGCCCGGCCAAAAAAACGTCACCTGGTGGTGACTTTTTTTGGCCGGGCAGTGTGTAATTTACATATTAAGACTTACAGTGTTACTTCCACCTGGCAGAGATGCCTGTATAAGCAAATAATAGGAACAAGGGACAAAAAAAGTAGACTATTTGTCAGGTATGGATTTACACCACACTAAAGAAAATAAATGGAGACATCAGTATCTGTGCTGCCCCAGTGTAAGTAACACCTATTTAAAAAGTGTCTGACTCCTCCACTGAGCCTCAGCTTCTCACTGAATTTTAAACCCTAAACCTAAAACTTAGCCATTGATTCTTAATTGCTTTTTATTAATCCATTTAAATTAATCAAACTATAACTAACCTAACTAGCTTAGCAGCGCTCAGTAGCTGCCATCGTGTCTTTTTTAAAAGTTAATTGATGTTCAGATCATATTTAAATCTGTTAAACTCTTATTTTATAATATTGGCTTAAATTCTAATGTGGTAAGTATTAATGGTATTCAGACAGATGGAAATAAAGCTTATTCTTTTGAAAATTAAAAAGAACAAGACAGTGATCAAGTGTCATTACTGCAGTTTTAGGTATTCTGAAGGATCTACTGTGTGAAGGTAAAGTTATGAATGTGAAAGGGAGTAAAATTAAAGCATTACATCCATTTCACCCTCCTCACTGCTTCTGTATTTGCTGCATTGCTGCTGTGGGTCACAAGCTTCACAAGCTGCCTGTGTCTCCATCAGCTGAACTGGGGTGATGTTGCTTCGGGCAGATGAATGCTTTTAAATTCAAAGTGTTCGGCAACAAGATCTGCCAAAATAATGTGAACAAATGCAGCATATTGTATCTCCTCCTTTTACACTTTTGCTGCCCTGTTAGGTGTTTTTTGTGGTAACTGCTGCTGTTTAGTATTTCTGAGTTTGATGGAAAAGCTGCTGCTCTGCTGCATAAAGGAGGCGATGCACTTTAAAAATCCCCTCTGGAGCCTGGGCGGTGCATCTGTCTCTGCTCGTCCTTTTCTTCCTGATAATGCCGCGGATGTACCTGTGTCCCCCCCTTGGGGCTCCAGGCAGCACCTTGTCACCACAAACAGTTTTCTTTTATTGTTGAACTTAAGCTGTTGTCAAGCTTGGATTCTTCCCCCTTTGTAGACCCTGTTCCAACACGGTTACAGACAATACGAGCATTCACACATTTTATTCAACCAGCCTTTTATTGGCCTAAACTGATTTGCCTTTGATCTGTTCCTTTTCAAAGAGGAATTACTGCCCACCCAATTCAGTGCCTTAAAGGATTATTATGGTTTATCACAACTTAGCTCTTATTTTTGTTTAAAAATATGATTATACCAATCAACACAAACCCAGCCTCAGGGTGTCACAGGCCTAGTGTCCTAGAGTTAGGATAAAATGGGAGGGTTGCATCAGGAAGGACATCTGTGCCAAATCAAACGTGCGGATCCATTCACTGTGGCAATGGGAAGTAAAGGAGCAGCCAAAAGTACCCTACAAATCAAATCAGTTATTGAGAAATCAAAAGATAAGGCAGACTTTATTTATCTCAAAAATGATCAGTGTGTTCAACAAGACTTCAAACTAGTCATGAAAACCATAAACTCATCAGAAAAGTGTTTACGGAGGTCATAACATAGAATTATTTTCTCAGACTTCTCCCTGCTGCCAGAGGAGTCCCCCCCTGCTGGGCATTAGAAAGAATGCAGGTTTTAGGTACTTTTGCATTGGCTTCACTTTTCAGATCTGGATCTGGATCAGAACTACAATATGAGCTGAAAATATACTAAAATAAGATCCAAGTTATGATGAACATACAGTTTTCCTTTAAGTTTTCTGCTACTCAAGGACGCATCTAATATCCATCCATCAGGTAAAGTTTTCATCCCAATGCGAGTCGAGGTGATGTTCCCGGCACATGTATCAAGCCTCTCTCTACACACCCAGTGCGGTAAACCATCTCCATCGTTAATCTTCGTTTGTCTTTCGGCTGGCCAAACATTTGGATGGACAGACTGTCTCTGGGCGAGTGCGGCTCATAGAGGTGAAATGGGAGGAAAAGTCTGTAGCCCACTCATGTGCAGAGCCGTTCATTAGCAGTGGCAGCAGAGGGGGGCCGGCCAGGCGCTGGTTGTTTTTCCACTTGGTTTATTTATTTGGCACACAGAACAGCTGCAGAGGCTGCTGCTGCTGCTGCTGCTGCTGCTGCTGCTGCTGCTGCTGGCGAGACGTTTAAAGTAAGATCAGGTCAGAAACATGAATGTTTTCTCAGGAACACCCCAGAGCCTCGGCTAATAGAGAGCTGCGGTCAGAGGAAAACATGCTTCTCCTACACCTTATCTTTTCTCCTAGTTCACTCTCCTTTCCTTCTCTACCCTTCTCATTTCTTCTCTAGTCTCCTTTTGTTTCTCCTCTCCTTGTTTCCTTGTCTCTGCTTTTTTCCTCTGCTTGACTGCTTTACTTTTCCCACTGTTCCCTTCCTTATGTGTTTGTTTCCTATTCTTATTTCCCTTTCCTTGTCTACTCTGACTGTTTTTTGTCTGACAGTTTTCTTTCATTTTTTTTTCTCTGCGTCTTGTTTTCTAACCACACTTCCTTTTTTCCTCTCCTTGTCTCCACTCACCTTTACTTTTTTCATTTCCCTGTTTCCTTCTTTGGTGTCGTTTTCTCACCTGCCTTTTCTTCTTCCACCGGTTCCAATTTTTATACATCCTCTCCTTATTGCTCTCACTATTTATTCTCCTCTCTTTCCATATCTCTACTTCTTGTTTCTTCTTCTTATCTCCCCTTCTTATCTTCTTCTTGTTTCCTTTCCTCATCCCCACTCTTTTTTCCACTTCGTCCTCTTTCCATTCCCATTATCTTCCTCTCCGTGCTTTCCTTTTCTTCTTCCCTCTTATCTCCTCTCCTTGTTTCCTTTCCTTATCTCCTTTTCATCCTCTTTCCATTTCATTTTTTTCCTCCCTTTCAACATTTGCTCTTGCCCTCCTCTTTGTTTCCTCTGCTTCCCCTCTTGCCTTTCCTTTCCTTTCCTTTCCTTCTCATTTGCTTATTGCTTCCATGCCCCCCCATCTCTTTTCCATTTCCTCTCCTTGATTCCTGTTTTTTCATCTCTTTCCTCTTCTTTTCTTCCCATCTGTTTCGTCCTGTCTCACGTCATTATTTTCTCTCCTTGTCCTCTTTCTTCTTTTCTTTTTTCTTTGGTTGTCCCCTCGTTTCCTTGCCTCTCCTTCTCCTTTTGCATCTCCTTTCTTCCTCTTCTTGTTTCCTTATCTCTGCTCACTTCTCCTTTTCTCCTCTCCATATTTCCTACTCTTATTTCCCCTTTTCCTGTCTCCCCTTGCTGTTTACTCTCCTCTCCTTTTTTTAGCTTCTCTTCCTGTTTCCTTTCCTCATCTCAGCTCCTGTTTTCTTCCTCCCTGTCCTTCTTGTCTCATGTATTTCTTTTCTTCCCTTGTTTCCTAATCTCACTCCTCCTTCCTATGTCACCCCTCGCCATTTACTGTCTTCTTGTTTTCTCTCCTCATCTCCTTTTCATCCTCTTTCTGCTCCTGTTTCCTCCCTGCCTGTCCCTGTTGTCTCATGCCCTTGTCCTCTTTCCTTGCCTCCTCTTCTTCCTCTCTGACTGCGTCACACACAGAAGAGGAAGAAGAGCTGAATAAGGGCAGATTTTCTGTCCCTCAGCTCTGACAGCAGCAGCTCTGTGATCATTTCTGCCCGTCTGCAGCTCAGAGACAGCCGCACACTCTTCTTTCTTGTCTACCCACAAGCACGAGGGCTGTCACGCTGATGCACCAAAACCCGACGTCCCCGACGGCCAATCACATCGAAGCGGAAAGTAGTGGTAGCACAGGAGGGGGACGGGGGAGGGGAAGGGGCGAGGGGAGGGGAGGGGAGGGGAGGGGTTGGG